>JBANCZ010002067.1:0-17525 GCA_037040025.1 Sphaerogastrella javana | reverse complement strand
CGGCTCGATGGCTCTGCCGGGCGAGGCTGCTGCGCTTCCATCTGCATGAGCTCATAGTCGATGGGCTCCGTTTTGATGAGCTTGTGGCTGGATGCAGTGGCATTGTTGGCGTTGGCTGCTGCAGCTGCTGCTGCTGCCACTGCCTCCATGCACTTCAGTTTCTTCAACATGTTGCAAGTGCCACAACCAAAAAAACAACAATGAAACGCACTAAAAGTATATAATTTTAAATAAATATATATATATATATATATATATATATATATATATATCGATATATATATATAAATATATATATGTAAATCTGGATTTAATCCGGAATCACTTGCTTTTGCCTCTGGATTTTTGCCGCTTGATCTGTAAAATATATATAATATATGTGTTTCAATTTTGCTTCCTCTGCTTCCTCTTCCGTTTCCTCTTTCCTCTTTTGTTGTTGCTTCTTCCTCTGTTTCTGCGTATTCTTTAAAAATCAGTCTCTTCTTCTTTACACTTGTTGCAAATTTTATATTATTGTTTTAATAAATATGTTTTTTATTTGTAATTTATATTTATTATTTTGTATTTTGTATTTAGTATTTTTTTTTTTTGTATTTTGTTGCTTGATTTCGTGATTTTTCTTTCCTTTTTATCTTTTGTTTTGTTTTATTAATGTTTATCAAAATTGTATTCAGCCTTCAAGTTGCAAAGTTTGTTTCGTAGTTTCGTAGTTGAAAAATAGAACTATCCTAGTTAATCAGCTTACTTTGCTAGCGTTGTCCTTAAACCTGCCCAGAGTTCTTCCAAATATATCCTATGTATATATATATATGTATGTTCTATAGTTAATGAGGCTTTCTCAGTTCATGAGGATTGTGGATAGCAGCTCAGAGTTTAATCACTAATAATACTTGTTTCCATTCCTTTCCTTTCTTTTCCTCTTCTTCTTTTCCTCTTTCTTTGTTTCCTTACTTCTCCACAGCAGCTGATTATGAGTATGTTATCGGTATTATATAATATTGCTGAAAGAGTTTACATAACATTAATAAAAACACATACATATATGATTAAATATTAACCGTAATATTATTATGTATTATACAGCAGGGACGGTATTTTTGGTAGGTTAGTATTTTTAGGGCTGTGTAGTATTTTTGGGATAGTATTTTCAGGGAAGTAGAGTTTCATCGACAATTGATAACGACGATCGAAAACAATAAGAGAAATCACTAATCTAAAAATGACAATCGATGACTAATAATCGATATCAATAAAAAAACTAACAATTGAGACTGATAATATTAATAAAAACGGAACAATTGATATATATGATCTCGATAATAAGTAATCGACCAGGGGTCGGTAAACTCAATATCGGTAATCGATATATATATTAATAAATAATATCAATAAAACTAAAACTAATACTTGATATCGATAATCGATAAATCTTAATAAATCTTAATCATAAACTAATAATCGATATCAATAATCGATAACCATATACGATAGGTAGGTACATAATGTAACTATGACATATGCACAGAACGAAAGACAGATAAAGGGACATATATATACAAATATGTTGTTCAATCGACTGATCAATAATATATACATTATAAGGTCTACTTTATACTTTATGAGGTCTGAAACCACCTTCTACGGAGGGTCCAATAATAAAATTTCTAAATTTAGTGTTACTTTGACCCAGACCCGCTAGGAGTATATAGGAAATCCAAATGAATATATTACCAATTGCCGATAAGTCGGTGTTCGATATAGGTTTAAAATAAAATTAATCAATCATTCCGTGAATAATAATTATAATAATAATAATTATAATCTCTAATAATAATTATAATCACTAATTATATTACTAAATATAAACTTGAATTAGTTACTTACATTTTATTTTAAATTAAATAAACACCTGATGGTTGATTCGTAGTTTTGATTGATTGATTGATGAGTTGCTTTTCATTAAAATCGTCGATTAATATGCAAAATATATGTATTTCTTATGTGTGTGTGTGTATATATATGTTTAAATATTTAATGCATAATTGTGAATACTTCCAGCATACGAAATGTATAGGGTATAAATTATGATTATTATAATAGTACATAATACGCATAGAGAGTTTATGATTTTGTTGATAATTTCTTCTTTATGTCGATTATTGTAGTTGAATTATGATCATTTCCAAGGTTTGTCACATTCAATTTTATTATTTAATTTATTTTTAAACGCTTATATTTAATATATATATGTATGATTAATTCTCATCCAAAAATATATATATATATATATATAGATATATGTATATTGTGCTCTGCGTGTGTGAGTGCAAGTGGTATGTGGGAGTGGGGGGCGTGGAACAATGGGACGTTCGACTGGTTTGCGGGGAGGTAGCACTACATACAGCTCAGTAAAACAAATGCTCAAAGTGCAAACATTTGCACGCACGCACAAATCAAAACATCAACAGAAACAAAGCAACAAAAAACAAAAAAAAAACAAAAAAAAAGCAAAGAAAAAAACAAGAAAAAGAACAGCAAGAAGAAGAACACAAACAGCAACGACAACAACAACAGCAGCAGCTACCAAAAATTGTTTGCAAAAAATCCAAGAGCACGTAGTAACCCCAGCTCCATTTGGCAAAAGCAACAACAGGCATTTGGGGCAACAACCACGCCCCCATTCGAAATGACGATGACGCGATGTTTGCATGAAAAAGTCTACGGCAACATTGTACGTATTTGACATTTTTAAATGGGCCAGTCGCCACTTGTCAATCTTTGTTCAAGTTCGCATTTCACATATTTCCGCTTTGCTCTAGCCTTTGTTTTGATTTCCCGCAATGCACTGCGCTAGTGCGTGTGTGTGTGTGTGTGTGTGTGTGTGTGTGTGTACTTTCATAAAAATTCTTTTTATTTTTTTGGCGGATTTTTTTTTATGCGTCTGTTGGCATTTTTGCTGGCAAATGGCTTTTCAAACGGCGCGGCATGTGGGGATTTTTGAAGTCAGCCTAAAGTATGCAAATAAAATACGCGCTCTTATCTGTTTTGGCTTTTTGTCGACTGGGCAGATGTCCTCCCCACACACATTTGTCTGCACTGCCGAATGCCAGTTGCCAGTTGCCAGTTGCAAGAACTGGCCGTTAACATTCAGCGCTGACTGTGCCACAGTGCGTGGCCAAAACAATGTTTTAAAATGCATTTGGGCATACTTTTGCCCGCTCGGTCTGGCACAATATGGTGCATATACGAATACATATATATATAGTAAGAGCTGCTATCGCATAAGCCAGATCGAGCTACAATAGTTACCATACTATATTCACACGCCACAGTATCAGACTCAGACTCAAACTCAGACTCAGTCTCTCTCTCTCTCTCTCTCTCTCTCTCTATCTCTCTTTGTCTTTGTCTCTCTCTGTCTCTCTGTCTATACTGTTGCCTCTATGAGTTTCATGCGCATCGTTGGCAACAAACAGTTGCAATCAACAAAATTGAAATCGTTTGTTGTTGCTGCTATTGTTTTTGGCTCTAAAGTTGCCATGACATGCTGCCAGTTGCGGCTCATGTGTCCTGGCCAAAAAAAATCCTTTTTTTTTCAACTTTTATTTTGTAACTTTAACAGAGAAACAACAAAGCATAAGAACAACAAACATGATATGAATAAAAATATAAGCACTCACATGGTTTGACATGCGCTGCCATATAGCGTACATATATACATACACACACACTTTTCATATATATAAATTTATACATCTATATATACATATATACATCTATAAAGTGCTTCAAATCATGGTCAAAATAGACAAAAAGCGCCTAAGGCCAAGGCTCTAAATTGTAACTAATAACTTAAAGCGCCCATTATCACAGAAGAGATCTAGCCAGAACTTATGAGCTATATATACACACACAAAGGAGTATTTGTAACTTTATTTGTATTGTTTGTTGTTGTTTTTGTTGTTGTTGTTATTCTGCCTGTCATGTGCACTTATTTCTAAATAATTGAAAAGGCATTGCGAGTTGCACAAAGGGCGCCGCAAGAAAGCTCTCTCATTCGAGAAGTTGCATGTCTGCAATATAAAGGGTCATTCAATAAGGACGGGTCGATACCAAAAAAAAAATTTTTTTTTTTTTATGTTTATTAAGGTAAACCGAATTTTTAACAAAACTTTTATGACCTTATTATCTGAATTAAGCCACCATAGGGACGCTATAGCGTAGAATAATAGATAATAATAATCTTAAGATAATAATAACAACAAAAATTATAAAGACAAAATTAAAGTATAGGAGATCTGTTCATCAGACTATGGGGGACGCGTTTAATGAGCCGTCTTTCAGGGCGGATAATGGCGAGCCGATTGGCTAGATACCAAAATTGAATTAAATAAGATCTGTGTACACACACACATTACACATTAACACATTAACGAAATTTATATTTTAATTTGAAATGCAAAATTATGGTAATTTGGCATCAGTGACTGAATTTGAATAAAACAGATTGTCGCCAAAACCAAATGGATGCCAGAGATTATTAACATCGACCCGCTCTATATGAAAGGACTGCTCTCTTTGAAAGACCCTGTATATACATATGTACACTATATACATATGTATATATATGTATGTTGTACAGTATGAGTGCACACTATAAAGCATGAGCTGTTGCTAAAAATCAAGAGCTCGCTCATATGTTAGCTTTATGGTGCCATTTTGTTAATTTATTTCACTTGCTTGACAGTTTGTTTTCAACATTTACTTCCATTATTTTTTTTGTTTTTTTATATTTTGAAGGGGGGGAGTATTTGGTATACGAGTTTTAGCCTTTGTCTTTGCTGCATTTGGATGAGTAAAAGCATTTTGTTTTGGCCACATTCTTTTTCTCTTTTTCGGTTTTTTTTGTGTTTGTCTCTATGTTATTGCCACTGTGGTTTTGACATAAAGTGCGCTTCTAAAAAAAAAAACCACCAAGTTAGCAGCGCGCTGCACAAATTTTTTTGTGATGAATGTAACGCCAAAAAAATACCAAGCGTAAAAATAGCTGATAAATTTTTACGCCAAAAACAAATGGTTAAAGTTTTGAAATTGAAATTGGGGCAAAAGGCATTGGCACTGACAAAAACAAGAACGGGGGAAAATCTAAGGGAAATGGAAAAGTGCAGCGTCGCTAGCTACAATACAAAACAGTTACAAAAATAATAAAAAAAAAAAATAATAAAAAACAACAAAAAAGGAAAGAGTATGTACATAATAACTACATATCTCAATCAAAAACGACAATAGAACTGAAATAAAACAAAAGAATGCAGAGTATAGAAGAGCTGCAGGCGAATATGACAGCGACAAATAGACAAATAAAATGCCAAATGAATATGAAGCGTTGTTTATTATTTTCTTTTTCTGTTGTTTTTTTTTTTTCGTTTGTTACCATTTTGCTGTTAGCTGATAAAGATTAAAAGACAATGGCTACAGAAGAAACATGGCTACGATTAAAAATCTAAGCTAACAAACTATTTGAAGTACGCAGCAATGGCATAGGTATAACAACGAAGGTATGGCATGGTAGATTATAACAGATATATATGCATATAAAAGATAGATATATAGTATGTACGTACATACGAAATTGGTATAAGCTGCTTTCATTTTGCAGCATCAAAGATTTGCTAGATGTTGAGATAAAGCAAGCGACTAAATAAAAACCGCACACATACACACAGAAAGAGAAAGACTCATTGAGCATTTGATAAAGGGGAAATGAGAGAGCGAGACAAGGAGAGAGAGACAGCCACACGTACAAGTGCAGGTCCATTTATCTTCTGTCACTGTACGAGTGTTTCCGTTTTTGTAATGAATGTCCAGCTGTGTGCATTGCCAATGCCCCGCGGGGCTCAAGGAGGCCACAGTCGAAACAAACTCAACTCAACTCAACTAAAACTAAAACCAAACGAAAGCATTGCAAACCACGCTATACCATACCATACCATACCATACCATACCATACCATACCATACCATAACATACCATACTATAACCATTCCAAAAACTCAACCCACTCAGTACAATTGTCGTTGAAAATGTCGACGCTGGACGCTGGACGCTGAATGCAGGACACTCGCTGAAAGGCGTCTTTTATGTTGCTTGATAAGATAAGCCATGCTTAAAATATACGTCTCTCTCTATGTATATGTACAATATACTGAATGTGTTGGGTATACATATATAGCAGAGAGTATCACGAGCAACTGCTGCTATGTATATCGAAAAAAAAAGAGAAATACTACTCTACAAAGAGCATCAGCTACTCACAGTTCTTGAAACAAAAGGCGAGCGCGCAACTTGTATTTTGCTGCAATTCTTAATCCAGAGTTTTGTCATTACGCTTTTCATTCTTTATTTCCGTTTTGCTTACAGATTTGCTTTAAAAAAAAACTGCACTGCTCCTTACTTGGGAATTAGGCTGCATCTCTTTTTTATGTGCGAATCTCTTTCGAATTAAAACCGTGAGAAAGTATTAGAAGCATTAAAAAGATACTACTACTACTGTCACTAATACTGCTACTACAACTACTACTAACACAACTACCACTACTTCTACAACTAATACTACTACTCATTGTACTACTACTGCACATAAATACATATTTAAAGACGCTAATAGGCTTAAATGCATTCAACTTAATTGAAAAAGGTAAGTGATTGCATAAGTATCATCTTGTAAGAAATTTAGATATAAAAGTTTAAACGAGGGTACAACTGTAAGCTAAGAACAAAGCTTTTTGCAAAGGTAGAGCTTTAAGCGAAGAATAGAACTTTAAGCGTAGAAAAGACCTTTAAACGAAAGGTTCCGCTTTAAATGAAAAGCAGAACCTTAATCTAAAGGTAGATCGCAAGGCGTACAGTAGAACTTAGGCGAAGGGTAGAGGTTTAATAATACGGTGGAACTTTGAGCTAAAGGTAGAGCTTTAAATGAAGATTACAGTGTTAAGCGAATAATAGAGATTTAAATTAATGGTCGGGATTTAAGTGAATCGTTGAACTTTAGATGAAAGTCCGATCTATCAGCAAATGGTAGAGCTTTAAATCTTTAAGCTTTAAATGAAAGGTACAGCTTTAAGTGAAAGGTAGAACTTATAATTAAGAGTAGAGCTTTAACTGGACGTAGCAGTATGTCTGTGTTCATTAACTTTCCATATACAGCATTTATAAACTTAACCAAGAGTCCACTTATTAATTTAAATAATAATTACACGCATTAAAATAAACCACAATAGCATTAATTTGAAACTTTTGCACATTACCAAAGTTTTTATTTTTTATTTTTTGTTATGATTAAATTTGTGCCGTACGCATTTAAGCAAATTTCAAACAAATTGTAACTAATTCTATAAAATAAAAACACTTTAAGCATTTTCATATACATATATATATTTTTTTGCGCTGGCTACGTTTTTTGGCGTTTTTCTTTTGTTAGGTTGGTTGTTGTTGTTGTTGGCTGTTGTGGTTGTGTGGGTGGAGTTGGTGCGATTCCCACAGGTCGACAAATAATTTGATTTGATTTCATAGCATAAACTCCTACTCTCCTCCTCTCCACGAAGCAAAAAACGAATCTACACATATACCATCCATTAAATGTGCCACGAAGCGGCAAAACAATTCCCATAGCTACGCAAATTGATCAATTTCAATTCAGTGCAAATATCATGGGCGTGATTTTGTTTGGGTCGCAATCGTAATGTCACTCTGTAATGTTGGTAATATAAACTTTTTATTTTAGCTACGTATACAATATATATGTACATATATATATATATACACGTTCTCTGCTCTACTCTCCTTCACGTACAATGACTTCACATCCTCTCTGCTACAACTCTAAACGAAGTACTACAAGCAGATGGAGATAAGACTGTAGCTGTGTATCAGGAAGCAGGAGTAGAAGCTTAAGCTGGAGCAGAAGCAGAAGCTTGAGCTGGAGCAGACAACACCTCGACACTACAAAAATTTGTCAAAGTTTTTCGAGTGAAATCGCATATAAAAAGCAAAGTTGCCGGTTCAGATTTGGCCGTCAACTGCAAGTATATATATTTTTCTTACCTATCACCTACAAACATACACATATTTATATACATATACATATACATATGTACATAGATTACTATATATTGTACACACTGTGCACACAAAGCATTTGATTTGCAATGCTTTTATTTTGAAAAGCTGCTTGGCTTAGCTCTACGGTATGTACAATGTGTTTGTCTCTCTCGCTCTCTCTCTCTCTCTCTCTCTCTCTCACTCTCTCTCTCTCTCTCTCTCACTCTCTCCCTCTCCTACTTTCTCTCTATCTCTTCCTTTATGCATCACGTTTACACGCTGAATTGGATTTGGTTCGGCTGAAATTGGAATTGCTTTATTTTAAGTTGTTCAAGCAAACACGTGAAGCAACGACAGGTTAAAACTGATGCGACTCACTGTAAAAGCAACGATTACATGCATACACACATTTACATTCATTCATACATACCTACACATACACATGTACGCTTGTATGTATGCATGTACAAAGCCAAACATATTTTGTCAAGATTGTTATACAAATTTAAATGCAGCTAAAATCGTATAAATATTGTAACATATACGCACCTGGATAATCAAGCTAATCCTTTTGCTGCGTGGAGATTCACAAATTATACAGTGAGTGCAATAAAGACAAGCCAAGCGCAAGCAAATCAAATTTAATGCGTTCTCTTTTCTTCCAACGCGGCCAGCTGGAATTCGCCATTTGCCATTCACTATTTGCCGTTTCGCCGTTTTGCAATTTCGCCATTTCGCCGTTTCGCCATTTCGCATTCGCAATTCGCTTTTAGCGTGCACAATTACACTTGAAGAAATCCATGGGATTTCAGGCGAAAATCCATTTGTCACAATGCTGAGTACGTGAGCAGCGGTGACTGCTGCAGTCACAGGCGTAAGGGGCAAGAGGCAAAAGGAAAGGGGAAATGGGAAAGGGGAAAGGGGACAGGGGACAGGGCCAGCAGTGCGTGTAAATGTGACGCTTGGGTCCTCTATGCGCTTGCTGCGGCTACTCCACAGAGTCTTTGTGTGAGGCTTGCTCCTGCTATTCCAGTTGTTGTTGCTACTGCTGCTACTGTTGCTGCTACTGCTACTGCTGCTGCTGCTGCTGCTGCTACTGCTGCTGCTGCTGCTGCTCCTGCATTGCATTGCTGCATAGCTGCATTGCTGCGGTTCTATCACAATGGCACTTCATTTCTGTTGGCCTCGACGGCAAATACATGAAACTACGCCAAAGTATACATATAGATATACATATATAGTATAGTATAGTATATATATATACATATGTATATGCACCTTAAATTGTATTCCAGCGGACATTGCTTCTATGCTTTGTGAAGATTGTGGTTTATGTGATTCAACCGAAATGCGTCTGTTTATAGAGCAATTCAAGCGCGAGGGATACTTCAATGCTTTTCCATTAAAATTTCTTTAAACACTTTAGTAAATTATGCTAAAAATATAAATTTCAATTACAAATTAGAAATAGTTGCAAGCGCGCCGAACTAGTGCAAAACGATCGAACAAGGAAACAGAACTGAGCCCTTTTAATAGCCCAACCCTCACCAACACGCACCTTACAGTGCCAAAACCCAATGAAAATGTGTCCACACGGCTTAAACCGCATCTCTAATAATCATAGTGGGAACACCATATCTCCTCCAAAAATTCCGTGAAACAATCTATACACCAGAATTGGGCAATATACCACTGCAGGAGGTGTCCAACCTGATAAATCGGATGGAGTCCAAGTAGCAGACGTTTACTAAAGCCAAGGCTGTCCCCACAAAGTTCTAAAGTTATAAATAATTCATTTAAATTAAATTTACTAAAATTTTGTTGTTCTTGTGCCCACACTTTTTTAGTAAAATTTCGTGAAATATTATAGCCAACTGTTCAAGATTTAAAATGACGGTCGAATCATTATTGTGGGGCTTTTGGGTACAAAGTTATAGCCACGCAAAGTCTGCTAAAAGTTTTGTGCCAACATTTTTTTAGTCCACTGTACATCTTTCAAGATTCTTTTATTCCTTCAATTCGTCGCGTACTGCATGAGTTTCAGTTCTCAGTTATCCGTTCTCCATTCTCCGTTCTCCGTTCTCTGTTTTGACTTCATATTTGTTTTGATGCTTTATGCGCAAACAGTTACATATACAAGATGAAGTAGGAGAGGAGAACGAATGTTAAGTGTATATCAAATTGTAAGCGAATGACGTGTGGAGAAGGATTAACGGAAAATGCGTACAAGTGCAAATGGGATAGAGAGAAGCAAAAGAAATACAAAGATCGCATTGTGAACTCTTACGTCGCAGGGGTAAAGAAAATGAAGGGAGACAGTAACCGAAAGTGAGTGAGAACGAGAAAGCGAGACAGACAGACTGAGTGAATGAGTGGAAGAGAGAGTGAGAGAGAGAAAGAGAGAGAGAGAGAGAGATAGCAGGAGTATGAGTGTGTGTGTGTATGTGTGTGTGTGTGTTCTAGGTGTCAGTACGTAAGCATCTCTCATGCTACAAAGTATCTTACAATTAATATAATGCGCTTTATAGAATCGCTAGAGCACATCTCGCGCATGGGAGAGAGGTTGCAGAAAAAGTCAGCTTAAACTTGAGCATTGTTTATCGGATTGCGTAAAGTCTAAGTGCATTACGGCATTTAAACCTAGCTGAAGTGAAGAGCGTGTGTGCCCATACATATGTACATATATAGAAGAGAAAAAGTATACAAAATAAAATCAAATGTATAAAAAAATGTAACAATTTTTTTGCAGATGAAGGTAGTCCAGGTAACGCGGCTTATAGAATTTCCAGCACGTATAGCAGAGTATATTGCAGATATCATGTGATTGTTTGTTTGTTTGTCTGAATGTTTGCTTCTTCTTTTTGTTGCTTTTGTTGTTGTTATTCATATTTGCATAAAGCGTGAGGGCGTTCGGTGCAGTTTGACATAATAGAATTACACGCATGTTGAGCCGCATTAACTTTTATTGAAAAACTATTTTTTAATTAATAAAATGTCGGCACTTGACCCTGCTTAATTGCAAGTAGGCATTATATTGTTTTTATGTTACAATAACAATAACAATTACAAAAACACAAAAAACAAGTGCAATATCAACAGCAGTAAATACAATTACAGTATTAAATGCAGGCAAAACCAAACAAACAGCAATAACAAAGAGAAAGAGAAAAAACGAAAAAAAAATAGAGCTCAAACTGAATTCACACACACACACACACACACGAATGAAATATCCAACCACACTCACATACACATACAGAGACAGAAAACAAAAAGGTTAATTGACCAACAAATAACTTAATTAAATCAAATGAAAATTAAATAATTCAATTTTTAATGAGCTGCGCCGTTGTTGACCTTGTTGAAATTATGAACAACAAGATTGACACTGCCGTCAAAAGTATGCGCACGCAGGCTGATAGACCCAATACAGGTGAGTAGGGTAGGCGCATTCGTCAATAGGCTGTAGGTCAGTTTGATGGGCCGCCATCAATTGTGTCATTGCCTATAAGGTCGCTGTGGTCATTTGTCAGGCATGAGCATGAATTGACTGATGGCTATGATAACGTTCATGATGATGATGATGATGATGATGATGATGATGATGATGATGATAATGATAATGATGTTGATGTTATTTGATGATGGGTTGTTTTTAACAATGCATTTCCAAAAATTATGTGTGAATTGAGTTATAAAAAGTCGTCAATGTGACTGTAACAATTAGATATGATAGTTTATATAGCAATCAAATGAATTGATGTCAGCAAATCAAAGTTGAAAATGCGAAATGCGTGGGGTAGGTCAATGATTACATGACTTTTTGATAGGGTCATACATATAAATAATAATGAATAAATAATAGATAATTTTAAACGACAAGTAAGAATCAAATGGAATGGAATAAATAAATATGAAAGATTATTGTAAAAAATATTAAATAAATAATGAAAAATGTAATAAATATATTAATAATAAATTTATGATATTGATAAATAATCAATTCATATTTTTGTATAAAAATAACTATTAAATTATTACAACATATATATACCTTCTGTCAAGAAATTACTGGGATTGCCTAAACAAAACATACAATTTCAATTTAATCATCCAAATTTATTTTGACGCCTTCAAAGCAGTCCCCATTAGAGTAGACCTTATTAGACATATGCCAGGGATTCTTCCAGTCTTCGAGACATTTTTTATAGGCGTTTTCCGGAATAGCCTTCAACTCCCGTGTCGATGTCTTCAATGGTGTTAAAACGAGTTCCACGGAGCGGCAACTTGAGTCGGGGAAACAGAAAAATGTCGGACGGGGATAAATCTGGTGAACACGGACCTTGTTTGATGGTATTTATGGACTTTTTGACCTTATATTCGTTCACAATGGTAGCTCGATGCGACGGCGCGTTTGTTCTTTGCAGCCGCCGAAGTGCGTTCAAAAAAAACTAAAACTAAACTAAAACTCCTTATTGACGTCTGTCCCTGCGGCACTAACTAATGATGCACTAGACCGTGAACATTTTCAAATAAATTTAATAATAGTTAAATGTGTTGTTTTATGTAAACCCAAAATGAGGAACTTTTTGTCCCAACCACATGAAATGAAAACAATTTTTGAGTGTATTTTTTAGTTTTTAACAAATGTACAAAAATTTACAATTTAGCAACTTATTTAGTACAATTATAAATTATATTTTGCTAAACACAAACTAAATATATAACAATAGTAATTGCAATTGCAATTGCAATTAGTTAAAACAATGCCAAGTGCAATTGAAATTAAACAAAAACAAATAAAATCATAATAAACAATGGCAATTGCAAATGCTTAAAATTAAGTTGAGTTTTAGTTGTTGCTATTATTATTACTACTGTAATTGTTGTTGTTGTTGTTGTTTTTTTTTCTTCTTTTATGTTGAAGAGGCCTATTGAGTTTATTGATTGGCAAATAGCATAACAAACCCCAAAATGTAGCAACAGCAGGAGCAACAAAAACAACATAAATAATTGAAACAACTACTTAAAACAAACAGAACACCAATGAAAACCATTAACAGCTTAAAAATATTTAATTACCAGCTCATGCTACCTCTCCCTTTCGCTCACTATCCCTCTCTCTCTCTCTCTCTCTCTCCGTCAGCGATTGGTGTAATGGCAGTTACGGTTGGCATAAGTGCTGTGGGTCAATGGTGTTGGAGGAAGGGAGGTGAAGGGGGTGAAGGAAGTGAAGGGGGTAAATGAGGTTTTGGGGTGTTATTTTTTGTTATTTTTTTTGGGTGGTTGTTTGGGGTCACGGAGCTGCCACCAAATTGCAATTAATCTTCTTTTAACAGCAAACTTTTGATCCGCTTTATTTGCATTTCACTGCGGCGCAAACACAAACAGCGAATGCCAAAAGCAACAACAGGAGAGGGAGATAGAGAGAGAGATAGAGAGAGGGAGTGAGAGGGGGCTATTCGTAAAAACAGAGACAGTAAGTTTCGGTTTGGAAAAATAACGAAAATGCTTGTCATAAAAATTTATCAAGGGTTAAAAATTATGTTACGCGTTTCATTTTGGTGGCTGTGAAATGATTTATGCAAAATCTGTGCCCTAACCAAAGCGACAACAACAACAACAACTACAACAGAAGGAACAACAATAACAACAACTCTAACAACAACAACAACAAAAATGAATATAAATTGTGCAGTTTCATGATTTTTTTTGCTTTTTCTTCTCTTTGCTTGGTTCTTTTTGCTGTTTGCTTTTTTTCTGTTCACTTTTTCATATTCTCTCTTTCGGTTGTTGTTGTTGTTGTTGTTGTTTTTGTTGCGCGCAACTTTTTATGTCCGGCAAATTAATTTAAAACTGTCTTATAATAAGAAGAACAAGCAAGGGTCAGCCACACTGCACATTATTCATAATCTCACATTGAACTGCCATAAGGCACAAAGAAGAAAACGAAACGAATGGAATGAACAAATTTCACCTTCCATTCGCTTCATTTGGTTCTATTTCATTTCGTTTCATTTCATTTCGTTTCATTTCATTTGGTTTTGTTGCTTGTTTCACGTTTGCCTTTTGCCATTTTGCAACTTTGCATTGTTTTATCCATAGATGATTTTCTGATAGCCGAAGACGCCGGGATAATAGCCATAGCCACCACTGTAGCCGCCACTGTAATAGGGGGAACTGTAGTATCCATAGCCGGGATAGGCATAGCCATAACCGTAGCCACCCCAGCCTGAGCTCAGCCAGGCGGGGCCCAAGAGAAAGGAGCGTGCGTGTCGAGTCGATTGCTTCTGTTGCTGCAACGATTCTGCTGCTGTTACTGCTGCCGGATTGCCGCCAATTTCCTGGTCCAATGACAGCAAATCCGTTTTTACAACACCAACTGGTGCCACTTCCTTGTCAACAGCTGCTCCGCTCCCAATGCCGCTGACTTTGCCATAGCCATTCACAGTGGCTGCCTCATTGATGTGCGTGCCCAGCAGCAGCAGCAACAGCAGCGGCAGCAACAGTAGCGTCCATGCGAACGGCATGTTGTACACAGCATGCATATTCAAATATTGATACACGTTGGAAATCAACAAAAAAAAAAGCAAACCAGAAAAACTGATATTACAATTGGAGATAAGTTTGCTCGATATGTTCTCACTGCACAACTGTCAATCATATGGGCAAAAGCGCGCCGTATTTATATGTCGAAAGCGTCAACAATTTTAAAGCGTACTCTTTTTAAATTCTGCTAATTTTTAGTCTCTGCAAATTGGTTTAATCAAAAAAAGCATTGGGTGAAAGAAACGCTCTAAATATTAGAACAGAACAGAACAATAAACAACAACAACAAACTTCAGCAGCTACAACAAATTCGTGTGCTAACTAGTGTTAGCAGCAATCAACGTGGCTAAAAAATAATACAAAAAAAAAACCATAAAAAAGAATTGTTATTTTAAAAAAACCAATAAAAATTGTGTTATTTTTCTGGCATATTTTTTTTTTTTTTTTTTTTGGTAACCCCAGTGGCATGCTCTAACTGCAATAACAAAATTGTTTTTTGTATATTTCATTGAAACTAACTAAAAATGGTTTTTCATATGGCAGCACAAATATTTAACGCTGATATTGATTAAAAAAAATCATATTTCAAAAGAATTTATATGACAATTAAATAGTTTAAAATGGAAAATATTTGTTTGGAAAATTTAAATGACGATTAGGCAGTTTCAAAATCAAAACGAAATTTTAAGAGAATTTAAATGACAACTAAAAAATTTAAAAATATAAAATAGAATTTTCAGAAAATTCCAATAGCAATTAAAAAGTTTTTTAAATCAAAAAGTATATTTATAATGATATTCTATAACAATTTTAAAGGTTTTAAAATCAAAACAATATTTTCAGAATATTTAAATGACATATGATAAATTTATTGAAATAAATTAAAATCTTTAGAGAATTTCCATAACAATTAAAAAGTTTAAAAATATGAAACGAAATTTTTATAGAATTTCTATGACAATTATAGTTAATTTAAAATTAAATACTGCAATTTGTATTTCTATAAAAATGAAACAGTTCCAAAGTTGTTTTAAAACTAAACTGAAAATTGTTAAAAATTTGTATATATAATTAAAGTATTTAAAGTTTTAGCAGTTGCTTCTAAACTCACGCAGCAAAGGAGCATAAAAATATTTATGGAAAATTGTGAAAATTTTCAAAATATATTTTTTGAAAGGAATTTAAAGCATTTAAAGTTTTAGATGCTGCTGTTCGAGCGGAAAATTAACCATTTAAATTTCTATTAAAATTAAAAACTCTAATTGAACTTTGAAAGCAAAGTTTTAACTATTTAAAAATTATATTAAATCAGCTTAAATGAACTTGGGAAAACTGGAGCAAGGCAATGAGAATATTTTCATTTTATTGTAATATTAATGTAAATTTAAATTTTAGTTTTTAAATTTAGAATTAGTGTTCTAAGAGATCAACCAAGTATCTATACCCTATCTCTAAATGTACTTCAAAAACATGCTTAAAGCCCTGCCAATATTGTTTATACTCATAGTCACACAAATAGGCGGCGTAACCTTTTTTTACGCACTGTCGTCTGGGCTGTTGGGATGTTGCTCTCGCTGACTGCCAATTGACACATTTCATGTTCAAATATGCGTGAATAACAATTATTGTAATTTTTTATTTTTTTATTTCTCATTGTTGTTGCTCGACGCCAAAAGCAGTGAGACAATGCATAGACTTGTGACGATACATCAACGCACACACTGACAACATACGAGTGGGTGTGAATGTGAGTGAGTGTGTGTGTGAGTGTGTGAGTGGGTGTGGGTGAGTGTGTAGGTGTAACCTTTACGTTGGGGCGAACCTTGAACTTGAGTGACAGCAGCAAGTGGCAAGTGGCAGCAGTGGCATGCGGCATGTGGAATGTGGCAGCTGTGGCTCATGGCGACAATGTGTGCCGATGTGTCAACGGTTTAGATTGCGTTGCATGATTGGCAAGAAAAATGAAGACAATAGTTGATTTTTACACTTTACACCCCTAGAATCCATGTCACTGTTTGCCAAAACAAAACAACAACAACAAAATACAAGCAAATGCCAAAGGCAAAGGCTATAGCAACAACAACAAAACCAACAGCAACAACAACAACAAAAACAAAGGCAATCAACAACAGCAACAGCAACAACAACAGCAACAACAACAACAAGTTGCGTTGTCAGCGCGTCACGCGATTTACTGGTTTGAACAAGCATGAAATGAATATATTTGTCATACTCGTACTCACACTCATACTCACACTCATACTCGCACTTATGGTTAACGCGCACTCACACTCGATTCAAAGCCAAGTTATGACGCCGACAGTGTCGTCAAGTTCTTTTCCCCATTAGCAAGTCCATGAACAGACGAAAAGTGGGCAAAAAAAAACCCAGAATACAAAACAACAACAACAAATCTAAAACAAAAAAAAAAACCCCCGTCAGTCAGTCGGAAATTGGGTTAATACATTTGCGTTTTAATTCTATTTGCGAATTCAAGTAAAACGCAAAAAATGCCACTTCGTTTGTTCCTCACGAGAAATGGAGAGGGGGTGGTTAGGTGGTGGGGTGCAAAACCACAACCCCATCCCCCAAATCAAGCCGCCCCAGACCCCAGACCCCAGACAAGAGTAAACTTTCGCGACTAGCAAATATTCTTTGTCTATATAGTTATATATACGAATGTTTATAAAGGGTGTCCCAAATTAATGCAAGATTTGAATTTGCCGCTAAAGTGTTTTGCAAAAAAGGTTAAGGGTTAGTAAAAGTTGTTAATTATATGGTAGGATAACGCATCTTCATTATTTAGACCCTGTGTTTAAAAAACACAAAAGGGTCTATTAACTTTGTGCAAAGTCGATTTGTGTGTAACAGGCAGA
>JBANCZ010002066.1:0-17525 GCA_037040025.1 Sphaerogastrella javana | reverse complement strand
GAGATACAGAGAGAGAGAGAGAGAGAGAGAGAGAGAGAGAGAGAGAGAGAGAGAGAGAGAGAGAGAGAGAGAGAGATGGAGAAATGGACACCTCTTCAGTTCACAAGCCATTACGCTGATTGGCTTTTAATGTTTATCAATACATTACGCAGTCCGCAACGAAAATTGCTACGACTAAAGCACTTAAAGGATATATAAACACATACATATATATATATATATCTATGCCTCATTTTGGTTCAGGCTTTGACTGATGACTGACGACTGGCATTGCCTGGTTGAGGTTCAGGTTGAGGCTTCACTGTGGCTGAGAAAATTAGGCTGCTAAATTAGGCAACTGTTCTAAAATGCATGCAAGCTAAGTTGACTTGGTTTTCTTAGTCCCTGTTTTCTTTTTTTCTTTTTGGTATTTATTTTTTGGTATCTGACTGTGACGCTGTCGTGCTTGTGGCACATAAATTTCCATTATCACATGCTAGCATTTAGTCCACTATTATTTTCATGCAAAAATTATAAGATTCAGCGCTTCACAGTCAGAAAGCTCTCAGAGCTCTCTCTGTACTGGCCTGCATTTTAAGACCCTGTACTTTAAAATATAATAAAGGGTCTATGAAATTTGCGCAAAGTCACCTTTGGTGGGCGTGGCGGGTCCCCCAAATATCAACATCCTTGATCACTTATCATCGTCAGTTGATTCAGCCGTATAAATTTTGGAAACACTATTCATATTTGAATACGAACACAAATACCCCTTTGGTTTGCTGGGCTCCATCCCTACTGCTGTATATATTTTTTTCTGTCTTGTGTGCATAATTTATCTGTCAGCGAATGAACCGAGTAGGTGCACTAAAACAAACAACAAACAGTAGGATAAGAACTCTACTCTCTACCAAAAAACTCTTTGCTCTTCAGTAGATCACACTACTAATACACTGGCTAAAGTTTTAGTTAACTCCTGTGTTTCTTGGTAGATTTATTACTGTCATCTATATAAAATATTAAATCACATCTTTTCTCTCTGTAAAGTTGTCAGGGTAGTTTTTCAGAGTGTAGTAGAACAAATATTAAACAGCAGGTTCAGTTAGTTCATAGCCGCCGCAGTTCGCAGACGACATGTGGTCTTTAGACTCAGTCAACTTATGTGCGGATACAGTGGTATGAAAAGCACTTATTACAGGCAAATTGTGTTTCTAACATATTGCATATGTTTTATTAATATTATCTTTTACCACATTAATTATAATAATTCAAAAGCATTTTCAATTTTGAATGAGTTGAAGCTTTTTACACAATTCAAATAAGTTTTATTCATGTAAATTTCTATTCTATTTCTATTTTAAAATTATTGTGGGTGCGAAACTTATTTTGAATTCCAGTAAAACAAAACCAAAATTATAACTTTAAAAAAATATTTTTGAAAATTTGAATTCAGTTCCGTTTGCAACTGCGTTCTAGATAGAGATGATATTTATTGGAAAAATGCTATCGATAGTATCGATAAACGCAATCATACAGCAAGCGATATTTAACGTCAGCTGCTGCGATTGCAAAATACTGATTGGTATTAAACAGTAGTTTCCATTCATGATAGTACTATTTTAACAAAATATTTTACTTCGTCAAGAAAATACATTAAAATATGTTTGAATGATTTTTTACATTTGTAGTAGACATAAGTTATGGTAAATGAATTCACAGTCGTTTTAATTACAATATTTCATTTGTTGTGCCATATTATACCACCGTGTGGTTTTTGTTTAAAAAAAAAATATACACCAACAGCGACAACAAGCAAAGAAACAACAACAACATCATCAACAGCAAAAACATTATCATCAACAACAACAACAAGAACAAATGCTGGACTCATACATCATCATCATCATAAGAAGCAACGAGGTATGCTAACTAAATCCTATTATGAACTTTGAGCTTATGAAAAGACTTCAAGCGGCGCATTGTCTGCCAAATGCAGAGAGAGGAAGTGGTAGAGAGAGAGAGGGAAACAGAAAGAATGGAAGAGAGAGGGCGCAAGATAGCTAGAAAACTAGAAAAAGTTAGAAAGAGAGATGATAGTGAGAATAAGAGAGTTAGAGAGATAGAGAGAGAGCGAGGCCAGCATATGTTGCTGGGTTTTGCTGGCAACGTTTACACTTCTGCATAATTAAGTTATGTGCGCAATACACACACACTCACACTCACACTCGCACTCACACTCACACTCACACACACATACACCTGGACTATACCATGCTCACCTTTTGCCATTTTACCATTATCCACAGTGAGGTCTTCTTTTTTTTCTTCTTTTGCTCCATTTACCCAACGCAGTCGGACTCTCTCTTTAATTACTATAAATTGTTATAAATTATATATACTTGTGTGTAAATTAAACACTCTTAAAGCTGTGTAAGGTTTTAAATGCAACTGCCAGATCGAATAGAATTTCTCTCTCTCTGTTCAATTTCCGCTTCCGTTTGCAATTTATCAGCGGCATTTGGCCAACTTGTTGGCGGTATTTGAAAACAATTGGCAGCTAATTTTGCGCAAAATTTTACCATTTTTTATGTTCACTTGCAACAGATGCAGCTACAGTTGTTGAATTTGTTGTTGTTACTTCTGGGTGCTTGCCAGAAATGAATGATAAAGAGAGGCAGACAGTGAGAGGGAGAGAGAAAAAGGGAGAAAGGGAGAAGAAGCAGAGACAATGGGAAGCATCTGCAGTTGGAATAGTTCGAGTTCGATCTAGATGCTGGATGTCGTAAAATGCAAAATAAATTTCTAATGAATATTGAAGTGTGAAATTTGAATTGATTGCATTTGATTTTGCGGATTTATATCTATCGATATTTACATTGTGGCTAAATCTCTGGAACCACACAAAATTCAATTCGCACATTGCATCGCATAAGCAGCTTTTCTTCGGTGAAAATTCATTGATATGCAAGCATATTGAGTGAAAATGTCTGATGAAACAGTATATATACGTAGATTAAGACTGTGGTTATTAAAAATTTTAAAAAAAATTATCAAAATATTAAAAATATTAATAATAAACATGTAGAGTAAAAATTAAATTGAATTGAATTGTGTATTATTTTATGTTGGGATCTTGGAATTTTCAGTATATTACAACGGAAATGAATGAAAATTATGTAAACTTTCGTTAGAATACCTATTATTTTTATTTAAAAATTTAGTATTTAATTAGAAATTATTTGCTACAAATTTTATCTTTTGACAGTATATTTAATTATAAATATAAATGTTTCATTTTAGATTCGAATCTTTGAAATTTTAATATTTAAATACAAATTATTCTGAAATATTTAAACTTTTATTATAATACCTTTTATTTTTAATATATATACTTTTGATTCTTTGTAATTTCAGTATTTAAATAGTATTTTACAAAAAACATTTAACCTTTTAAACTATTCAATTATATTGAATGTAATTTTAGAATTAAATATTCAAAATTTAGATACAATTTTAATCTTTCGATAGAATACCTACCATTTTCAATTAGTATATACAATTTTAGAAGCTAATCTTTGAAGTTTCAGTATTTACTTTGAACATACAAGTTCTGTACAATTTCCAATTGCCCCATTGCACACAGGATAAAATTGCGGCAATTATCTGAGAATTTGCAATTGCTGCATAATTGCAAAACTATTACAATTTGCAATTTTTTTTTTATCTTATTACGGAGTGCTGAAAATGTTCGGTTTGGCAAAGAGTTTAATTGAATTATGCATGCGTGCAGCAGTTGGAGCACAGCAAATCCTCATCTCAAACTTGGCAGAGGCCACAGAACGAGAATTTTGTTGCCAAATAGCGAATAAGCCTCTCACTGTGTGCCATGTTTAATAATTTTACAACAATCTAACGGTGCAAATTTAATTTTATTCAATATTATTAGCCTGGCTCTATTTGGCCCGGTTCAGTCTTCAGTATGCGGTAGCCAAGTTTTCTCCATCTCTCTCTCTCTCTCTCTCTCTCTTTGTTTGCGTGAAACCACAAAGAAAGCCGTCGTTGCCATCACGACCCCAAAAACTGCAGCAGAACTTGAATTCCGAGCAATGGGATTTGGCATAACCGGTGAAGGCAATGGTAACGGCATCTTTGAGTTTAGTTGTAGGTGTAGTTGTATCCGTATGTGGTCTCCGGGCCAGCTTTCGTTTGTTTGACTTGCCGTTATGCCAACTTGGCACGCAAACTTCTCACAAGTTTGGCTAGTTAAGCCAAAAACCGTCGACTGACGCCCATATGGAAATTGGGTCGAACCAACAGCATCATCATGATCATGATCATGATCATGGTCATTATCTCCCTATATATATACAGTTGACTTGGCCTGGGACCAAAGACGTTACAAGGCCAAGACGACCGACCAGAGAGAGCACAATGGCAACTTTGTAGCCCTTGTTTGGTTTGTAATCTACTTGGGGCTTCTAAGTTCATGCTAAACTCACACAAACACATGCACACACACACACACACTCTCACATACTTATATAGACACAGTTACATGGTCCCTTTTGTTGATTTAGTCTGGCAGTTTGGTGCGAAGTTTTGCCATATACCCCAAGGGTTAAATTTGTTAATTTGTTCAAGGCTTTGGCATATATGTAGAGCCCCATTCTCATGCGATTTGATAACTTAATTGAATATATCCATTGAATTTTTTGGCTGGTCAGCGACAATGTACAAGCAATTGGCACTTAAACTAATATGTAGATTTACATTTATATTCATATTATATACTACTAATAAATGTAAGCATTTTTACTTGTTGAAGGTCCACTATAAGTCGAAAAATGTTATCAATATTTCGTATAAATTTATTCTGAAAGTATATACACTTCGAACAGGTGGTGATTATAAAAGCAATATTAAAAACTATTTTAAAATTCTATTCTATAAGTTATGTGTTTTGATAGGGCATGCATTGATTTATTTTTTATAGTTAAGCCAAATTTAAAGAAAATATTTCAATTTGCGCGCCAGATAGAGATGACATTTCTAAGAAAAATGACACGCTAAGATATCGATCGAAAGTATCGATAGGCGCAATCATTCAGCAAACGATATTTGAAGTGAGTTGCGCCCATTGAAAAAAACTGATTCGCATTGAATAATACTAATTCTATAAAATAAATCAAATAATTGGTCATTGCTCTCATTATTAATGTAAACACAGTTTAGTTAATCTTAAATCAACAATACTGTCAGCGTTAAAGGTTAGTCAAATGAAAAAATTTCAAATTATTGTCTAGAGTATTTCCATTTCAATAAATAACATTTAATGTTTGCTTTGTCATTCCAAATCAGTTTTATATGTGGAACAGCTGCCTGCATCATTATTATTGGGTTTAATCGAAAGCTCTGTATATTAAGTCTCACGTTTAGTTAGGATATATTAAAGCTAAAAATTTTGTTGCTGTGGCAACAATTTAAATACGCATTTCTGTGCTAACAGCTGCTGCGAAATATGAGAGGATCGCAAATTATATGTTAATGCAATTGTAATTGATACAAATTTGATTTGGGCAAAGGCATACAAATATGTTGCTGCTGTTGCTACGCCTCGCATTCGCATTGAAAATGAGAAATCATTTGGAATGGCGATGTGGGGTGTGGCATATGTTGGCATAATGTGCCATGCCACACACGTGGCCAAGGAGTCAGGAAGGCAGTCATTGAGGCAGTGAGGCAGTGAAACAGTGAGTTCGTGAAACAGTGTGGCAGTGAAACAGCGTGGCAACTGCTGTGGGGGGGGGGGGTGAACTTCTTGTATGCTTCGCTTTCGCTGGGGGGCTGCCAGAACCCGGTTTGCTGAAGATAACGTAATAATTTATATGAACTTTACAGGGTCATTAATTTAAAGCTTATTCAGTTGTTCAAGATTTATTAAATTAACTCAAGTTGTGGCAGCTAGCGGCAGGGGAGAAACAAACGTATCGGGCGTCGGGCATGGTTCAAATGCCAGTGCGTTTCGTTTTGTGGGGAGGGAAGAGCCAAAAGTCAAATACTCAGGGTTTTCCTATAGGTCGAAGGTTAAGTCAGCTTAAGGATGAGGGCATTGAGTGTTTACTATTGATAATGAAGTGTGAGTATTAGTTTCACATACATATATATATTTAAATGAGCTTGAGTATACAGACGTATACTATAAACAAAGTTGAGGTAGGGCAAATTTAACAAGAAAAAGGTACAAGTATAATATGAAATAATACCATTTTAATAAATGTAGTGTTCCTGGCTACAGAATTAAACATTTTGAAGGGTGTGAAATACCATTACGTTCTGTTGGGTATCGCCCCTACTGTTGAAAGTGCACAGAGCTGCGAATGTGAGATCAATTAAACGGTTAAGCGGCAACTAACAGAAAACCTAACAGCAAACTGTAATGTAAAAAGATGGGTTAAGAGGGAACTAACAGAGATAGAAATAGCGCAATCGGGAATGCAACTCAAACAGGTGAGCAAAGAGGGGCACAGAGCTCGCAAGCGGTAATGCAATAAGAGCGGATGAGCGGGCGTAAACAGAGCGGCTCGCGAGTAAGCGAGAAGGAATAGAGAGAGAGCGAGTGAGCGGGCAGTAATAAAGAGAGCGAACGCAGAGCGATCAAACGGTAAGAGCGAGTGAGCGAGAATGAAGTATAAGCTGGTGGGAGTAATAAGCGGGTAAGCGGTTATAGAAAAGAGATGGCTGTAGAGAACGGAATGATGTGCAGGTGAGCAAAAACAAATAGAGGTTGAGAATGAGAGAACTCGACTCCACGTAACTTTACTCTACGCTACTTCGTTGAAATACTTGGATTTGCGCTTGAATTCATTCTAGTTATTATTAGAGTGCAAACAATTTATATTATGAAATTTAACTTTTATGCTGAATGCTTAATTTATGTTTGATCTATTGTAATCAAATGTCTTTTGAGTAAATACTGACGGTTATATTTTTTGGCAGAAGAAAAACTGCTGGCAATAATGGTAATGTTGATTCAAGGAATCCGCAGTTTAAACACAATTAAATTAACTGCATTGTAATTGTGTGCAGTCAAAACGTATAATAATAAATTTATTTTCCAGCTCGAACTACAGCGAAGAGGTGGAACGATGTTGATGGCAACCCTAAGCCGCAATCCAATTTATTGCTGTTGACCGCGACTAGGATTTGGCTTGTTGGCTTTCAGTTCCTGTTGCAGGATGCCGTTTGCCTCAGAATTGCAATTTACGTGCTACGTAAATGTTGCAACAACAACAACAAACAAATAACAACAACAACAACAACTGCTACAACTATATTTGCCAATGTAAAGGTAGAGCTAAAGCTGGTCGAAGCAACATTTGATTGAAACGCTGCAATTTGGTGGCACTGAGAGAGAAAAGGATACTTCATCGTGCTATACAAATGGTCTGGAATTTGAGGAATATTCATCGATGTCGGAATGGGTATGGGTATGGGTATGGAACGAACGCTTGACTGGCAACAACCACAAAAATGCATTCAATTGAAAATGTTTGAATTCATATTACAAGTTTTCGACTTGATTGAAGCACTTGATATCGTTTCCTTTTCGACAGTACACCAGGCCACTTCAAAGCGCGCCACTCCTCCATATCAAAGTGTAAAATGCACTGAATTCCGTTGAAATATACAAATTCGTATATATATATTTTTTTTCACGGATAACATTTTTATGGCAACAGTAAAAATTGAAGCAAACCACTTTGAATTACTTCCAAAAAATCAAAAATTATGAATAAATGCATTTTTGTATTTGCAATAAATATAGTTTATTACATAAATATAGTAAGTAAATATTGAATCATATAGTAATTAGTTCTGTTAATAAACATATTCATTATTATTTATACTATATATACAAATATTACCAACATATATTCATATTGCATATATACTTATCCATTTAAGACTTTCTTAAATATTGCTAGAATTACATGTAAGTCTATTGCAGCAATTGAAATTATAATTGTAATAAGACATTATTACTGTTAGAATCAAATAATACAAATAATTTTATTTATTTTATATAATTTGAATATTATTAAATGCGAATCAATATTTTTCAACGGCTGCAACACACATCAAACATCGATCGCTGTAGATTTGCACTTATCGATACTTTCGATCGATGTTTTGGCGTGACACAGCTATAGCATATTTGCCATACCTATCATCTCTATATACAGCGCGCGTGAATTCAAAATGGCAAATATATCTTAGAGTAATAATTTTAATTTCGTTTGATTATAAATCAAAAGTAGGTTTACGTAAAACAATAAATCCGCTTAACAAATGTATAAATTTATTAGAAAATTTGTATCTCTATTTAAAAATTGCGGTATTTTGTATGTCTATTTAAAAATTGCGGTATTTTCAAAATAATAGAGTTCAGATGTCACGGAGTGAGTGCAACAAAATGATTTTATTGACCAACGACAAACAACTAAAATGCTGAGCTTTGAGTTTTTATGGTTAGCCATTGACGGTGGCAAATCCACTGAATAATAAAAGTCACAATTTAAACATTAATTAGAGCCATCGAAGCGCAACCATGAAATAGTTAGTATGGCAGTATTGAGTATTGATAGCCAAAACCAAGAGCCGGCAATGGAATGTGAATGGGAAACGGACCTATAACCAAGGACAACGCGTCGTGCATACCAAATGCGTGGCACGTAAACGTGTAAAATGCGACAGGATGCGGTTACGGATACGCAGATGGACGAATACTAACACCAATACTACTACCAATACCCATTCGATTGAGTGTATTCATTCGAATACTTGCAGCAGCATTCACTAGAAGGCAGTGAGTAGTCAGCAGTTGAATGCGAATGCCAATGCGAATGCGAATGTGAAAGATTTCGGTTCATGAACAAACCAATCGCCGGGTGTACCAGAATTCGGCATAGACGTCCAAGAAGTTTACAGTGGGTGTAGCACATTTAACGCCAGTTTGAATGCGTGAACTGCGTTGATTTTAACGACATTTTAGCTGCAATTTCCATGCGAAAGTTTTCCTTTTTTTTTCCTTTCGTTCTCTCGTTGGAAAAATTTCAACTCCATAAAACTACAAGATACGAGTGTTAGAGCTGCTCAGAAAGTTTTTCAGGAGCACTGAATTCCAATAAACTGGCTAGCACACAATATTCGTTTTTTTTTTCTTTTCTAGTTTTGTTTTGTTTGCTTCCCGAAAAAACTTTGCTAACAAAAGCGCAGCAAATAAAGCAAGCGCAACAGTCGAATGCACCTACCGAAAGATTAAATTACGTGACTGATAAATACCCTAGAAAGGATTATATGTGAAATAATGTATATATTATAAAATATTTAAAAATATATATATGAACACACATTTATAATATTGTTTTTTGTTCCATCCTAAGTTCCCATGACTGAAATGTTTGTCCCAAAGCCAGAACAGATCATAGGTCACAGATCACATTCTGTTTGTAAGATAAACACACTAAAAATTATACTATTTCATCTATACAGTAAAGTAAATCTATTACAACATATCGGGAATACATAAACATTAACCTATTATACCATATTGCGAATGTTTAGAGAGCGTGAGCAAAAAAAAACTGCAAAATCATTTAGGTAAACAGTGAGTGACTTTTACAGACTTTGCCTGCTCCTATGGCAGATACAGACATACCAGAACTCTCTCATCTTTCTCTCTCTTCCACTCACCATCTCTCTCTCTATCTCTATTTTTCTTCCTCTCTTTTCTCTCAGTTCTCTCACACGCCTCTATATGCATGCAAAACTTTTGTGCTATGTGACTTTCAGAATTTTTAGTTTTGATTTCAAGTTTTGCCGTGTTGTCAGCTCCGAGCGAGGCTTAGCTGAAAATATTGCAACTGGCGGCAAAGTCACGTGCAAGTTTACAGACATTTTGGCATTACCTGGCAAACCGCACCAAGGTGCAAATGAATTCTATTCGGGCAACCGATAACTGCCAACTGCAGCAACACCTTTAAGACAACAAATTCAAGTTCTAGCGAACATTTTATACACATATGCAAATTGATTAATACTCTAACAGAAAAACAACAGCAAACAAGGGAGAGCCTTACTATTCGCACACGAGTTAACTAACCCTCTGTTAACATAACATTTTCTGTAATCTATTCTGCCTTTAATTCGTCTATCGAAGTGACGCGCTGTGAATGGTTTTCTGCTTTCTGTTTTGATCGAGTATTTGCTTTGATGCTCTGTGGCTAAGTACACACATATATAATGAGAATGATAGCGTAAAGCGGATACCCAAATGTGCGGTGTTGCCAATTCCGCTATTCTCAATTCTTACTGTTGTCAAATTTGCTTATGCTGTGTTGAAAGGGTAGTATGAGCTGCCGCATCAGCAAATCAAAACATTTGAAGTAATATAAGCATTTATTACTATATATTGTCAATTTAATACAGGGTATTACGAATGCATCAATATATTCTTTGCAACTTAACCATAGGCCAGCAAGTTCGCACTCGCTGCTGGGTGTTCTTTGTAGAGCTGAGAAAATATCGATGGCACTATCGGTAGTATCGATAGTTTAAACAATTGTACTCATCCCTATCGAGTGGCGCCACCATCGATAGTATCCCAGCTCTAGTTCTTTGTTCATGCGTTCTCCTCCTTCCACTCTCTCTCTTCCAACAAGAAATCTTGCAATTCACATTCGCTCTCACACACATACACTCATACACATGCAGACTCGACTGTTCATGCTGTCTCTCTCGTACTCAAATTATATTCAATGCGTGATCTAGTTATCTCTTAACAAATTTACTCAGATCGTTGCTCCATTTAATTATATTTAACTTTATAGAGTCTGCTGCAATTGAATAAATGAAAACAATTTTATTGATTTCCATATATCACATAACCAAATATTTAATATATTATTAAATAAAAATTATTTATAACAAATGTCTACGTTTAATATTTCTCTTGTTTACAATTGTTATTCGTAAGCCCTGAATCGAAATCTTCAATGTTGTTGTTGTGGTTGCTGTTATTGTTATTTGTTGGACTTCTCCTTCTATAGGGAGAGCGTGTGAATATTTTTTGTATATTCAAATGACATGGCATAAAACTACAGTGTTGTATCCGCATTTCTCTGGCAACATCCGCTGGCAGCGAAATCAGCATCCGCATCGGCATTCGCATCCGTTGCAACTAAACGATGGCAAACTGTTCCAACACCTTTAGCGGTGAATGGAGCATAAGGAATCATATCAAACGCTCCAATGTACGGATATAATATATATAACAATTTTCACACAATTTTCGCTAACACGTTATTTGCGCGTATTTCACATATCCACACTGTCAAGACATTCACTCTCTCCCCCTCTCTCTCTTTCTCTCTCGCTCAATCTGACTCTTTCTTTCGCTCATTCTCACACTCTCTCTCTGTCTCTTTCACTCTCTCACTCTTCTTTCTCTCTCTTTCTAAAGATGTGTGTGAATTAGCGGCAAACGGATGTTGAATTGGTTTGCTCTGGCTTGGCTTGCCAGTCAAGTGTGAAGCAAATGCGAGCGAGAGATGAAGCTGAAGATGGAGCTGGAGATGGAGATGATGCTGGATGCTGGAAGCTGTAAGCTGAGCAAAATCCGGGGAGAAGGAGTAGCATCTTGTGGCAGATTTTTGCTCGTTCGATGTTGACTGCTTGTTTTTATTTCCGTTTCCCTGTATTGCTACGTATGTATGTGTGTGTGTGTGTGTTTGTGTGTGTTTGTGTGTGTATCTGTGTGTGCCTTAGCGTATGTGTGTTTGTGTCCCTGGCACGTTGGCACGCTTAAATCAAAGCAATTTGCCGTGCAGCATCGTGTTGTAAATTATCGCCGCAGGATTTTGTTTTATTAAACTCAAGTGTTCATATATATGTGTATGTGTAAGTGTGTATGTGTGTGTGTATAAACATGTACTTGGGAAGCTGTGAACTGCCTGAGATTCCATCTATACAAAGACACACTGTGGAAAATATATACAACTCAAAAGTAGAGGCAGTTTTAGTTTCAATTCTTGACATTCAAATCGATAAATTTAAATATAATTAAATTAAATTAGATATTTTTAAAACAGACTATTATTATTGTTAAGCTATTTAATACATTAGGAATAATATGCTAAAAATTTTAATTTTAAATTTTAAAATTAATCAATAATTCAATACAAAATAATTATATTAAAACAATAAATTAAACTAAATAATGCATTTAAAATAGTATATCAAAATTTTAGTTTAAAACAAAATTTACGAATAAATTAAAAAATTTTAAATAATGACAGTCATAACAATAAATTTTCAGATAGTTGTTAAATAAATAAAATTAAAAAAATAAATAATAAAAATAAAATAAAAATAAATTAAATAAACTTGATATTTCATAAAAAAGACATTCAAAACAATAAATTCAAAGTTTGTTAAACTAAATAATGCATTTCACATAATATATAAAAAATTAATTTTACTCCAGAATTTACTATTGAATAAAATTGTATATATTACAAAGCGTATTCGAAAACTTTCCATTTAAGTAGGTCACACAATGCGATAAATTATATTTTGTACTCGCCCTTGTATTAACTACTTAAAAGTTCAATTTTCACAAGCACAGAAGAAAATTATATTGTTTTTATTTTTACACTTGGAACAGATGAATGTTTCGTATAGTTACCATAAGTAGTAATTTAAAAGGTAGATTGTATATAAAAACGACCTTTTAAAGGTTACTACTTAAGGCACCTACAATACTTGAAACTATAGAGCACATTAGTTTTCTTATAAAGGATACTTGAGCACTGAATGCCACATGTTGAACTGCATTCTAACAGCATTCGATCTGCTCAATTTATACCCATTGCCAAATGCCTTATCGATCTATACTTTGCCTATGTTTACTCACAATAATCTCTAGTGAACTGCCAAATCTTTGTCTAATAATTCCAAATACATTATCTAGTGTAAACATACTGATTATAAGAATTTGATGCTGATGTTTGGCTCCAAGTTGAAGCTGAAAAATATAGATTTCTTAGTTTTCCAATAAGAGGTGTTATTTTGAATAGCCCACTATTTCAGTAGATGTTTTTGTTTTTGTGATTGAGTGATGTTATTTTTATTATAATGAATTAAGCATTCGATCGTCTTATCTTAAAAAAATATATTTTTTTTTTCAAATATTGGAAGAGCCTATATTTTAATTCTTTTATAAAGCCTTTGTTTTTATTACAATTATTTGAAAGCCAAAAATTTTAATTCTTTTATGAGATTCTAGATTAGAGCCTTATTTCAGTTATAGTTAGAGAGCCATCAAAATTTAACTTTGTCAATAATTGTTCAATTTTAATTTTGTCTTATAGTATTTTAAGGTCTTATAGACCTTGATTGCCATTACAATTATTTGGTACTGATAACAGACCCAGTCAATTTTCATCGTATTGTTATGGTTGTTGATTGATAATGTGACTTCAGGGCTGACAAGCAGCGGCATTTCGCTGAAATTTGCATACATAAATCAGGGTAACGATAAGGTTAATACAATTGCAAGACAAGACAACAATACACATACACACACACACACACACACACACATACACACATACACATCCATTGATACATCCTCTCACATACCTGGAGAGCCCTACTCTCTCACACGCAGAGTTGCTTTGACAGTTGCTCTTACTTAACACGTCGTTTGTGTGTTTTTGTAAATCGCAGAATGAAGGCACAGTCAGACAGACTGACAGACAGACAGACAGACAGACAGTCAGACGATTTTGTCGACACACGTAACAATGTTGCCAAAATAGCATGACAACCCCAGCAGCAACAACAACAACGACAACCCTAGCAGCACAATAGGGCACAAAAATGGCATTAAAGCTGCCAGGGCTGCCATTTTTCCACGTGTGTGAGCTTTGACAATGAAAAGTGTGCGTGCCATTTAGGAGCAGAAAGAGCAAGAGAGACAGAGCAAGAGAGAGAGTGAGAGAGAGATGGAGCGAAAGAGAGAAAGGGGGAAGAGATGTGTGTGTGTTAAGGGTGTAACAGTGCCGTTTATTTGCCTGATTTTTCATTCTACCGAAACATTTTTATAAATTTTGACAGCGCATTTTTTGTTCGATTTGGATAAAAATGATAAAAATGTTTTATTAACAGCAAACGACGGCAAGCATCTTGATTTCCCCCCCCCCTCTCTCTCTCTCTCTCTCTTTCCACTCTCCTTCTCAGAATGTCATGTAACAAGTTAACCAGCTGTGATGTTTATGAACTTATATATATATATATATTATACTATATATGCACTATTGTCTGTTCTTTACTTTATTTGATGAGCGCATAAAAAGTTCAAAGATTTCGAAGATGATTCAAAGTGCTTTGCTTCTTGGCGGATTTTACATGGATATATTTATTCATATGTTGGCTATGTGGTATATAAAGTGTGGGTTAGCATTAGATAATTTTGTTTTAATTAAAATTTTTCTATTTATGCAATTTAATGTAGTCATACTTTTTCAATGCATTATTTACTTTTTATACTTTTTAAATCTGTTAAATTCAATGCATTTAGAATCATATTATAAACATTTATTTTCATGATATAAATTATAGGTTTTAATACAGTAACTGGAAACATTAGTATATAGGAAATGGTAAATAAGAGCATAAATAATATAATATGGGGAATAAATAATAGAAACTGTCAACGGATCTGTAAAAAAGCCATAGGAAATCAGCTCAACTGTCAGCATAATAAACTAAATAAATATCATAATTTTATCAAGTTTGATGACCAAAGAACAGGAGAAAGGGAGAACTAAAGAGGAAAATAGAGAGAGAGAGAGAGAGTGAGAGAGAGAGAGAGGGAGACAGAGAGAGAGAAAAACATAGAGGGAGATAGAGAAATGGAGAACGGTTGAATGGTATGCGGTTCTATGAAATTGGGAGCAAGTGTTGAAGCGCAAAGATTGATGATAAAAATGAATGAAAATGTAAGGACAGTCTCACTTGCTCCACTTAACTGTGAGACCCCACAACAACCCCCAATAAAAATTGTTAGAAGTTTGCTCATTTAGGGAAAGAACTGAAATATTTTGACCAGCATTTGGCAGATGCTGCTGCTGCTCCTTTTGACATCATCATAATGCGTAGCTAATGTTGACATTTTCCCAACGGTTCAATGGACAGACGAATATCAACGTGTTGGTGCTTATCTGTGAGGTCTCGGCACGCCCACCCGCTGAGGGCTCTGAGCTGTGGGCGTTAGGGAGTTTTATTGTTGCTGCTGCTACTGCTGTCCCATTGTTTGATTGACTCGACTTGGCCTTTGTTTCAATGACTCAAAACATCTTCATGATAACTTGTCAAAACAGTCGAAGCAAACAGACACGGAGAAGGACAAACAGAGACAGACAGACAGGGAGAGACAGAGATAAAGAGAGATAAAGAGAGAGAGAGAGAGAGAGAGAGAGAGAGAATATGAGACGTGCTGTTTGATTTGTTTGGGTCTTTTTCATTTGTTGGTTCAGTGAGCGCTGGAAGTAGCTTCAATATTTTCAACGTCATTTACTTGTCATTATAGAAATCTATATATATATACATACATACATATATAGCTTGTGGAAAAATGCCATTGTCTTGCCAGCCCATTTTGTGTTCTTATCGCCGTCACATCATTAGGCAACGTCCGCCAAGTCTATCGAACAATGGGTATAAAAAAATAGGAAAAAAAGAACTGTCAAGTACGTGCGCTTTTCTTTTTGCCTGTCTAACATCTGTCTGTCTATCTGTCTCTTTGTCTGTCTGTGTGGATTTGTTTGCTCGGCAATTATTATCCTTATCATTGACACAAATCGCCATTTAATTAGTCCAATGCTTTGGTGTCGTGTTTGTTTGTGCTTCTCATTGATTTGTTGACATTGTCCCTGTTCCAATCTCTCTCCCTTCCTCTCTCTTGGTGGATATACCAAATCCCTATACCTTCTTCTGCCACTTAAAGTCCAGATGACAGCTGGCACTGTAGATTATAATGGATAAATAAAGTCGACTGTCTGTGACAGTTGCTATTTTCCCAGAGCTCTGTATCGTTAGATCCAGGTATAATTAGTATACAAACTCAAAACTTTTAAATACCACAGGGCTGTAGTTTAAAATACCTTATATAAAAGATGTACCAAATGTGTAACATTCGATAGATGCATTTTATGAAAAGAATGATCTTGTTTTCCAATATTAACCTTCTCTTTATAATGAAATCAATATTCGATCGTTTAACTTTTAAAATGTGTAATTTTTTTTGAATATCAATAGAAAATCATTTCAAAAAGACATTTTATATGGAATATTTCAACCTGCATTGTTATTATTTATTGTTTTTCCATTCAAATCTTTAAAGCCAAAGTCATTAAACAAAAACTATCTAAATGGCATTCAATTTTATTACCAAACTTTTTGGTATAATTTAAAAGCTTATTGTCAGCTACTATCGATAAAAATTTGTTTATTTTTCGATAACATTTGAAGAAGTTACAGCAAGGTAAACATGGAGATTCAAAGTGAGCATTTTCGGAATATTTTGCTTTTTTACTTTCCAACCCAATAGTAAACTGTAATCAAATATGTTTATTATTTAATGTCTATTAAATAAATAAATCAAAGCTCATCAAATTGTTCATTTATTACATTTATTTGTGATAGTTAACATGTGAATTACATGTTACATGTAAATTACACATTCAAATAAAATACTTATAAGAAACTTAACATTTTCCATTTAGCTAGTTTTGCTAGCCAAAAATATAAATTTAAATTCAAATCCGTTTGACCATAAATCAGGCACAGTGTGAAACACAGAAACATAAATTACAATTAAAACTAAAGAAGGTATAATTATGTTAGAATAGTTTTAATAATTCGAACAGATAGACAGACAGACAGAGAGCTTATAAAACATTTGCTAGACAATGGCAATGTCATAAATAAAAGTATATATACTATAGTATATATATATATTTAAGCACGCCCTCGCTGTCTCTGATTGTGTTTGTAGTCTTTATGTTTCACCTTTTGCAACTATTAATTATGTCTCTAGTGTATCTCTCTCTCTCTCTCTCTCTTTGTGTGTGCATTAATGCGACAGTGGATAACATATAAAAGACCAACAACAACAACAAAAATAACAGCAACAACATTTGAATTGGAGAAAGTTTTGCTGTAGTTGCAGGCGCCCCTTTGTGCACGCCATAAATCTGCATAAAATAAATGCCCCAAGCCCAGAGTCACAGTCAGAGTCAGAGTCAGAGTCGGAGCTAAAGTCAAAGCCAAAAGTCCAACTGGTTGTTCTTTGTTCCATTCTATATGTGTGTATGTGGGATTGTGTGCTTGTGGCATGCAACTTAATTAACCCTTTCATGCCCGAAATACAATGTTGCGTATATGCAACAGCAGATAACCAAAGATATTTCGATTTGTGCGGC
>JBANCZ010002065.1:0-17529 GCA_037040025.1 Sphaerogastrella javana | reverse complement strand
GTGCGGATCAAAGCATAACGGACCTAAGCCGAGTCGAGCTTAGACATTGTTTAAATTTTGAATTGCCGCTCAGTCGATGCTGCTCCCCCCGCCGCTGCTGACGTTGCTGCTGCTGCTGCTGCTGCTGCTGATATTTGCAGTCTTAAATTGCCAGACGTCAGGCAAATTTGTGTATGAGGGGGTAAATTAATTGAATTAAGAAAAGTAAGAGCCACTATGCTTCATATATGAATTTTTGTTGTATATAATTTGCTCCATAAATTCTTTTAGACAGATCTTAACATTAAGGTTCTCATCACACTAGAAATCCATTCGTTTAAATACTGCGAACTTTGCAGTCCTTCTGTGCGCTTGATCACTTTGCCATTGTGCATGATCAGTAGGGATGGCACCGATTTGACGTCATAATCATGTGCCAGGTCCTTCAATTCATCTACATCAACACGAGCCAAATGCACTCGACCACGTCTCTCACGTACAATGTTCTCAATACGGGAATGTAATTGTTTGCAGGGTGTGCACCAGCTATAGTAATAATGATTATTGAATATTGATGCAATTGATCGATAATTGATGTTTACCATGTATGAAAATCGATAACAACTGGCGTCTGGCTATTTTTCACCACTTTGTCAAAGTGTTTGGAAGATTCAACATCATATACTGTGGCATTTGATTTATTTTCCTTGTACATCCTTGGTAATAGATTAAAGTGTTTGAGAAGCCTTCCATCAATTTTATTAAATTTTGACATTTTAAAATACAATTTGGTTGGAATTAAAACAAGAAAATTTTCAAATTTTATTTTAAATAAATAGAGCTAAAGCTCGAAAGGTCGACAAAGGGTGAATAATGAATGAATGCTACGAAACATTCTCTACATTTCCTAAAATCTATTGACATTAAAATCATGAGTAATCTAATATCAATGAATCCAAAATTAAATGTTCATCATGCTGTATTTATAGTTTTAAACAAGTGCTATAATAATATACATACTAAATAGGCATATGCAACTAAAATCCACTAAAAATTCCGATCAAAACCTAGATGTGATTCTTATACATGCATTCAAAAAACTGAAAGGCCATATCGCATTTATCGGTGCCCTTGAGGTCGCTACACTTGGCCAGCCCCTTCTGCACACTCTCAGCGCCTTCGATGGGTCCCAGTTGCTCCATTATGACATCGGACATTATCTTGCCATCTGCCATAAATCCCAGTTTCTCCATGAAACAATTCGCAAAGCATTTCACCTTGGCGTCCTTATCATCGAAGTTGCCATTACGTAAGGCTTTTGTCTGGTCGGGTGTGACACCCTCTTGGTCCGTACAGAACTTTACATATTCCTCAGCTTTGGCCTTTTGCTCATCGGTCAGCTGTGGCTATATAAAACGATTGAGAAAATTCAACTTATAATAATTTATAGCAGATTTATAGCAATTTAAACGCACTCCAGCAGCCTGGACTAAAGCCAAGCAGGCAACACCCAGAATTAATAAAAATTTCATACTGCTACAGAATCGGATTGTACAAGAGGATATAGGAACAACTTCTATTGTCTAAATGCGACTGTAGCTGCTTTTTATAGCATTATTTTGTCAATTTTTTATGCGCAATTGAACAATTGCAAATTGAATGCATTTGTTAGTCAATTATACTAAATTGGATTGCAGGTGTAATAATGTTTTTTTTTTTTCGATTTATAGCAGTAAACAATTTAAGGGAAATTATTCAGAAAATTACAATTTGTTTTATAGCAATTTTATTGTGTTATAATTTGTAAATTGTAGGCATGCCATGTGACATGTAATTCCTAACATATCCCTTCAATTTTGTTATAATTTGGCTCAGTGTAATTTTGTACAAAAAAAAAACTAGATATTGATCTTAAAGATCTAAAATGAATATGTGAAATTATATAAAATTTGATCAATGAGTAAATGATGTAGCTAAATTTTATCCGATTGTAAGAATCTTTTAAAAATGCATACTTAAAGTATTTATTTTAAAACGCTGCTAACTTTAGCTAATATACTATGTATATACTATGTTTAGTATGTATAATTTGGACAAACATGGCTTGTATGCCTTGGCCAGAAATGAGGCCAAGCTTGATAAGCCCCAAATGAGATGGCTTTAAATTTATTTGCCTAGGCATGGTCAGCAGCTAGCTTATATTGCCATAGATAATACACACACACATACACTCACATGCGAATTTGTATTTGTATGTGTGTGTGTGTATATATGTTTAGTATATCTATATATTTGGGTCACATTAGATCGCATTCGGCTGATAACATTAAGCAGGCACTTTCTCCATTTCGCCTGGCCATGTTTACTTGCCACGAAATGAATGATGAGCTGCCTCTCATCATCTCTCTTTCTCTTTTTCTTTCTTCAAATATGTGTGTGTGTGTGAGTGTTTGTAAACATTTTTATGATTCAGGGTTAGTAGCTAGCCCAGCTAGGCATATATAGGGCTGTCATTCTGCATGGGCTTTACATAATCTTCAGTGCTTAAGCTGCGGCCTTACAGCAATTAGTTTTTGTGTGCATTCAATGTGCAGATAAGTAGCCAAGACTTGCAAACACCAACCCTCCAAACCCTCCAACCCCCCGCCCCCTCTCCAACCCCTTACTTGGTTGATTGACACACGCCTGACAAGTGGGTGGTATGTGTGGGTGGTCTGACTGATGCCTAAGCATCATCATCATCTACTCAAATTTAATGACCTTTTACATAATGCAAATCTACGCTAAATTTCACTCTACTCATACGCTCAAAGTATTGATATGGAAAATCTTTCTCTCTCATTCTCCCTTTCCCTCTCTCTCTCTCTCTTTCTGTCCCTTGTTCTATCTTATATTTTTCTTGCCTATTCATTTTAGGGTTTCTTGTTTTTGGGCAGCTAAGATGAATGAGCTACGAAAATGATATTTCATCAGTCATTAGCAATGTATGCACAATTTTTTAATGAACTTTTCATTATGGGCTTATTTTCTCTTGCAGCATCATATAGGGGTTTCCAATAAGAGGTGTCATTATGATATTCAACGACATCTAACGAAATTGAAGGCTTTTATAAAGAATGAATGAAAACAAGACTGAAACTGTTTCATTTTTAAGATCCAAAAACGTAACCAAACCCAATATATCAATATATCGAAGATCGAAACCAATAACACAACGTTCTTTTTATTCCATTTTATTCTCAAATTTAAAAAAAAAAAACCTTTTTTGAGAGATATAAAATTTCCATTTGTAAATTTCTTTAAGAAAATGCTGAAGTTGTAAAGAATATTTAGGATTAAAGACTGTAGAACATACTCTGTGTCTATCTCTCTTTCTTTCCCTATCTCTCTCTCCCTGAACCATTACACTTGTATTAGTCGTTTATGGTGCGAATTATGTTATAATAAACTGTGAATATTATTATGTAGAGCGTATTTAATGCATGCTGATAAGAAATTATATTTGCATGTTATCATTTCTAATTTGTTTCAATTTAAATGAGTTTTTGCACACATGAAAAACGTAGAGCATCATAATATATATACTATATATGTATCCATACTAAACTACACTCGCATATGTGTATGTGAGTGTGTGAGTGTGTGTGAGTTGTGGGTGAGCGGTGCAAATGTAATTAAAAAACTTTCAAACCACATCAACATAAATGTATAGCGCATACAATTTTCTGTGCATTTGACAATTTTCGGTTGGCAAAAAGTTGACATTATTCTCGCCAGAGCTCGATGTATGTGTGTGTGTGTTGTGTGTGTGTGTGAAAACCGCTAAAATGTGGCGGGATTTTGGTTGAGTTGTATGGTATTGTTGCGCGTTTTGCAGCCAAATTAAATGCTTGAAAAGTTATTGTATTTGTTTATAATAAATACATCGATGAAACACTGAAACTCATTTCAAGTTCTAAATGATTTTACGCTTTTTTTTTGACTTTTTTACAGGGCTGCAAGCAATTCCATTTATTTTAATTGAAGACCCTTGCGCCATAAATCCTGCACGAAAAAGACACTTCAATTTAATTGCATTTAAAGAGCTTGAACCCTAAAAAAAAAAACAGAACACCTCAACTTAATAGACCATTAAGGTGTTTCAGCAATCAAATAAATAGGCGTCTATGGGTCCATATATATATATATATCTCTCTCTATATATATGTGTGTGTAGAGAGCGAAAAGGTTTAGTTGCAGTGTATAGTATATTCTATAGACTAGATGCTGGTCATAAACATTAAGCATCGACATTTAATTTTCAAAATGCTGCCCATAAAATGCCCAAAAATGTCTAAAGGTAAATTTAATCAATTATATCAATTTATTGCACTCACATTGAATTATGACCCAAAGATTCCCAAGCATTTAACACTCGAAAATGTTCTTTAAAAAAAAAAAAAACTAAAAACAAATTGATGTCTGTATGTATTCTTTGGCTTTAAATCGATCCCAAAAACAACTAAAGCAAATACATAAATTATTTGTCACATATTCCCAATGTATATACATATATACATATGTATATGTGTATATATATCTATGTATTATATAGATGTGCACATATAAATTGAGTTTGTGGCGCCAGTTTTTGGCTTTGCCCTCTTTTACCCTTCTCGGCTTCCATTCTCTCCATAATTTTCCATTAGCTTTATTATATACTCATTTGCGCAAATGTCTTATATCATTGTTATTAGTAAATCTTAGGCCTATGATTATTGCTTTCTTATGTATATATACATGGCTTTATTCATGTGTGTGTGTGTGTGTGTGTGTGTGTGTGTGTGATAAGCCCCCCTTAAAAACAACTCCATCGGAAACTAACCGTGGGGCCCAATTCCTTTGGGTACTGGCTATGAGGTTGTTGAACTCTGATAAACATTATTGGGGTCAGTTGGCAAATGCGTGGATAGTTCGCCAAATGCTATAAACGGAATCCCTCAATATGTATAGGGTTTAGGGGTTGTTTGTGGGGTTGTCTTTGGAATTTGGGCTTTCAAAGCGAACTTATATTTATATAACATAATTATGTTTGCTTTAACGTTTGTTAAATGATTTACGAACTATAAATTTAGTTATAGATTTGGCAAATTGCATTATATAAATATCATTCAATATTCTATAAATATCAACTGAAGTTTGTCTTTGAAATTTGGGCTTTTATGGCAAGATTATATTTATAATGTGATAATGTTTAAAAAAAAACATTTGCAAAATCATTACAGATCTCAATACTTAAAATATAGCTATAGATTTAGCGAACCCGTTTATATAAATTCTAAAAATATCAACTCATTTGAATAAAGTTTAAGGTAACAAGTAATTATTCACTTTGTATGGCAATTGTATATACCGAAAGCCCCCTCCCCCTTTTTTTTTGTAAACTATATATCATTAGTTTTTGTTGAGTAACTTAAGTGATTCCTGGAAAATCCCCGCTCTACTTGAATTGAACAAATTGTTTTAGGCGTTCAATTGATTTAATGTCTAGTTCGTTAATTTGAAATTTTAAATAACTAGTTAGTCAGTGTGTTTAAGGCAAATTCCAATAGGCTGCGGCTAGTCTTGCTTGCGCCTATTAATTGCGACTTCACTTTGTTTATCGTTTTCTGATTTCTGTTTTGATGCCCTATTTGTTTTGATGATTTGTGATGTATCGCAATTGTGAAAGAGGAGAAGCAGGAGGTGTATGTCGAATTGTACAGTGTTGCCATTCTCCGTTATTCCTCTTTTCCTCTCACACTGTCTTGCTGTTGTCAGTTTATTGGAGCTTTGAAATCTCTCTACAGAAAGGGTAGTATGAGTCCAAGCGTACGTATATTAATATTATTTATAATATTTATATAATTAATAATTATATATATTAATAATACTAAGTATATATAAATAATAATATAATTATATTAAATTGTTTTTAAAATTATTTAATAATCAAATAATAATATATATGTAGAACTATTTATTGCATATTTTAATAGGGTATTTTCAACTATAGCAGCATTTACTTTACAGCTTTTGCTTTTGCTAGTTTTCGTTTTGTTTTATTCCCTTTGTCTTTCCAGCACAGTTCGCTATAAATGCAGAGTGCATTGGTATTCTAATGAGCTTTGCATAACTAGTTATGCGACCACATTACGAGAGCAAGGGCAGAGCATTTGCAGTGCGCTATAGTGTTTCGATTTCTCTCTCACGGCGATCGCAGACTCATTTCGGGTGTGAAAGGGACAGCCTATGTTGTAGGAAAGCGAAGGCAAAATGCATTGCTCTGTTTTATTTCTACTCTATAGTGCTAAAGGCAAGACATATCGAACAGTAGGGATGGTGCGGACAGAAGCGACTGTAGCTTCAATTCGAATTTGCCGCCGTTGAATTTGTTTATTATAAGAAAGTCGATACAAATTTTAAGATCATATAAATAAACAGATACTGACAGACTGACGGATTGATAGACTGAAGGACTGACAGACTGAAGGACTGACAGACAGACAAACGTAGTTGCACATACTTTGTAGACTTTGTCGTCTCTTCAAATGAGTAGAACTTGCATAAAGCGAATAGACCCTTGGGTAAATTTTAATTATCAGGTCTTACTAGAATAGTAGGTCTGAAAAAGCAAATGAAACTCATTAGTCTCAGTTCTAATTGCTCAGTGAGTGTGTGAGTGAGTGAGTGCGATTTAAAAACACAGATTAAATAACACTTTAATAATACACACTTAATGCGCTTCAATTTATGCCTAGTCATTGCATTGGGAGAGCTCGAGTTTAATTAAATTAATGATGTGATGCAAATGTATTTGCATAATTTATCAGCTCCCATCAAATTATTAATACAAACACTCACACACACACACAAAAATATCATATAATTTGCATTCTATATGTATGTGTATACTAAATAAAACAATTTTAATGCAGTTATGAGAGAATATTTAGTTTATTCTCTTTTTTTTTAAATCATTTAAAATCACATTTTACAGCCTGTTTTCAACTTAAATGTAATTTGTAATTTGTGTGCTATTTGCTTGGGTCGTGGTATGAAGGGATTGCTATTTATTTGATATGAATGGAAACTCTTTTTAAGCCCAGGAATTTAATGGTCACCTATGATAAGTAAATTTCTAGAGCTGTCGATAATACGCATGACTTATAATAAATTCCAGGCATAACTTCATACTCTGGAATGTTTAAGGTTTACGGCAAAGGCAAATTAATAACAAAATGCGCAGTGCCTCTCCCTACTTCTGGGTGTCTATAAGGGAATCTAAATCCAACTCCAAATCCTGTTCCATTTCTCCCCTCTCTCGAAGCCTAAGGCATTGCAGTTACAGCATCTTTTTGATTGCATTAGAACAAATTCTGAAGATTTTTCTTTGGCGGGCAATGGGCTATTGTTGTTGTTTGTTGTTGTTTTGGGTGTGAAAACGTAAATGGAATAATTTATGCAATTTATTTTACTCAAATTGAAATCGGGAAAAATATATTCTCTGGGTGTTGTCGCTGCACTCGTGCGTCTCATGCAATGCCAAATTATGATGCGAAAAACAATAGAAAAATTACAGCAACAATTTGTGCAGACAAAAAGACAAGAAATAGCAGCAGAAATAGTAGCAGCAACAGCTGAAAAAGTAGTAGCAGCAGCAAAAAAGCAGCAGAAAAAGTAGCAATAATAGCAGCGGCTGAAATTTTGGCATTGTTTTGCTTATCTCTTTATCTCTATCGAAAATCTCATATTGTATTATAAATATATGCAATTTATTTATTATTTTCATTATGTTTTCTACTTTTGAGGTCTATAAATAGTATGCTAACTAACTAAGTTCCACTGTATAAATAAAATACATTTACTAAGCAGCTCATTACACACGAAAAAGGCAATCGAGCATCAAATTACAAAAGCAAATAAAATGCAAATAGGTTTTTCTTTCCACTTTTCCAACTTACGTTTTATTTTTTATTTATTTATAGATATTCGTATACACTACAGAGAGGGTATAGCGACTTCGTGGAGCTACATAAGTTCCAATAGAATTTTTTGAAACATAAAAACATAATTAAGAAGTATTAAAAATTATATGTAATATATATATATTATATTAATATATATTTTTATAATAAAATATGAATAATATAACTATAATAATAATAATAAAATTAATTATAAAGAAATTAATGAATTATAATAATAATAAATGAATAAATAATGAAAATAATACTGGTTAATAGATGTTAAAAATAATAGTTACAATAATTATAACAATAATATTTAATTAAGTAATAATAAATAAAATAATACATATTAAGTAATAATAGTAAAAATAACAATATAATATAATTATTAATAAGTATATAATATAATTATTATTAAGTAATAATTACAATAGTAATTAATAAGTAATAATTATAAAAATTAATAAACAATAATAAAATTATAATTAATGAAATATATATTATGCAAAATATATTATAATTTTTTTTCATAATTTTTCATTAATTTAAAAATGATAAAAATATGTAGTGTAAACAATAAATCAATAAATTGTTTGTTAATTTATTGAAATAATTTAAAAAATTAATTATAACGAAATACATATAGAATATTTGATAAGGTAATTTTGTACATTATGACCTCATCAGTTGCTCCTCATGCACACCTGTTAGAGTATACGTTCTTCGTTCTTGGTGTTCATTGATTTGCATTTTCCTTGACGTTACTTTGTCTGGGGGAATGGAGGAGGGTTCTTGTTGTTTCGTTCACGTTGTCAGCTCCAATTTCATGCAGCTGACCACGAGCAGTGTGCCTTGTAATTGCTAAGCCCTGGATTAAACAATTTCCACATTTAACATGGCGCATCTTTAACCTTTGCTACAATAAATTTTTTCGGGTTTTTTTTTTTTGTACCAAAAGGAGGAGGAGTTGGGATCGGGAGATGTGTGTGTGCGGTAAGTGGCAAAACGGCAGCATGAATCATTGGGGGGGGGGCTTAATTTTTGCGCTGCGATAAGAATTTTTAGCGACGCTGTCATTTTGGGTAGCTTTTGGCTTTTACGAGCCGTCGCAAAAGACTTGGAAGCCTTGTGTTCTGGATGTTGTGGATTTCGTATGGGGGGCTGGTGATGGTCCTACTCCTGATTGTTGGTTGTAGGTCTGTTGCTTTGCTCTGGCTGTGCGTCTAATTAGATGCTTTGCCTAATTAGTTGGTTTTATGTGAGGGCTCTTTATGCCTTTGGCTTACCTTTTAGACGCTTTCACTTTCTTGCGCTCTGGCACTCTCTCTATTACTCTAACGCTCTCTCCATCTCTATCTATCTCTCTCTGTCTCTTTTCCCCTATCTTCGTATGTTTATTTGGGTTCGTGTAGGGTCCATGTCGATATGCTCATATGTTTGAGCGTGCCAAAGAGAATGTTATAAACTTTAACGTTTATTAAAAAATTCCATGCACAAGGGGCGCCATGACAATAATGTGGAACTAAAGCAGCGATGCACAGTTGATTTTTCCTTTTTTCTTTCTTTCTTTTTTATTTTTTTTTATTTCGAAAGGCAAACTCCACTCCTTTAGATTTTTCAATTTTCTTACAAAATGGGAACCTGCATTCCTTCACCTGACTGTCTTTTGATGCGTTCTATATATAAGCATAAGCAGCTGAACAAAAAAAAAATACATATATATATTATAAAGAAAGAAAAAATACTAAGAGAGTAAACCCCTCTAACGAGTAAACTGTATGAAGTGCCAGTAACTGGTTGGGGTTGCTCGCCCACCACCCCACTCGCCCTTCTTCCAACTCTATCTCTCTCGCTCTCGCTATCGCTCTCAGTCTCTCTCTCTTTCTTTCTTGGTCCCTAGCTAAACTTAACTCAACTCAACGGAACTGAACTTGTCACAAAAGAATTCATTTTGTCGCGTTCGGAATTTTTCCGGCAGTTGGCAAAAAATATGCGTCGCCTTGCGTTCCCTTGCTTTTGCAAGCTTTCTCTCCCTATCCTCCCCTCTCCACACTTACTGTGGAGCATAAGCATTTGCTTTTTGTATTTTGCGCAATGTGGAATTCAATAAATAATACTAAAACACTCGCAATCAGTTTCAAAATCAATAGCATTCGCACATCATTTTTTACATATTCTTTAATTTTTTTTTGGTTTTTTTTTTCAATGTTTTTTATTCTTGTTTATAATCGTATTTTTGGGGCGCCTTTTTAGTGCGCCTGGACTATTTTATGACGCGTTTTGTTACCAAAGCGAATATTTTTGGTAATATGAGCACATTTAATTGCCTAATTGTTTTGTTTTCGGCATTTTATTGCAATGCGGGTCCTACTTTTTACGGCCGCACGACATTCTCCCTTTTCCCACAATTCCTTTCGGTGTTTTTTTTTTGTTTTTGTTTGGTTCCTGTTTTTCCGTTGTTTTTATTACTTAATTACTTAAATGCGTTTTATTTTGCATGCGGTTATAATCATAAACAAATTATAGAAGTGGAAATAATGTTATCTTCCGCCTACGTTCTCCCTGTCTCTCTCTCTCTCACTCTCTCTGTCTCTCTGGGGCCTTAGCCGTTGAAATTTTATGTGCTCCGATGAGATTTTTATCACCGGAATGGAAAAACTTGGGCCATATCTATGTTTACATATAAAAAAGGGCAATAAAAGTATGCAGTTAATAGAAAAACGGTACAGTTATCAAATTTTGGCATACATAAAAGAAATTTATGTACAACAATTACGATTCGTATTTTATAGTGTATATAAGTATATGCTATAGTATATACTAATCCTACAATACCTAATTAAATACTAAATAATTAATACATACGTTTCGAACTAATTAATTTTATATACTTCGTAAGGAAATTTACTTAATAAACCATTCAAATAAACTAACAATTCCTGTTTAATAATTATTGTCCCACTGTTCATTGTTCACTGTTCCTTATTCAATGTTCCTCGTTTGTTTTATTTCTTCATTTGTTTTCGCACTTATAAGCGAACTGATTGAAAATATGGACGAACAGCGGGAGAATGACAAATCATGAGCATAATAAACACACACCAACACACACATGCTCACGCTCTTACTCTGCGCCTCTCATTCTAAAGCCATAGTATCTGTATGCACACTATATCTGTGCTGCTCTTTCGTTTGTGTTGTCCAGGCAGCTGCAGTGACGAGAGCGAAGTACATACAGTCTTACTCTCTCTTGCTCTCTTTTATTATTGACTGCAACATAACTGATCACTGGATATGCACTGTGGGACGAAGCTGGACATTATGTGTTTTGTTAAATAAATACGAAAATGTTGTATTTTTAATGACTATTTTTTTTTTGCTGCGTCTAAAAATATAAAGCTTATATTTAGAATTTGGCAATTTATTTAAGTTCTAGTGGAATACTTCAAAGCACGTTTTATCCTTTCATCCGAGGAACGTAAAGGTAATACGCACAAAGGGATTCACCGCTTGCCTTCATTATAATTTAAATTAACCGAATTTACTTTATTTGATTTAGCTGCTTTAGTGGTTTTGCTGGTTTTTTGTTGCTGTCTTTTATTTTTGTAGATTTTATATTATTTCGCACTGCTCTGGCCACTGGCCCAGTGCTGACTTTAGTACATATTTTCGCTCTAATTGCGTGGCCCAGAACCTGAGCTGGCCGAGATAAGCCTTTTGCTGTGTGTAGTCAAAGGGCTGGGCCCGACCCGAGTTACGAGCTGGATGTTGGAACCATTTTGAATTTATTAGCCGAGTGGGTCGAGCTACGCATTTGACCTTACAGCTTGTAGCACCCAGTGTCCCGTCCCATGTTCGGGTTTGTGGTTTGCAAAAGCTATGGGAGTTTTTTTTTTGCTTCCTCTTCGTTTTTTTTTTTTTGTGAAATTAATGCGGCAAACACTAATTAATTGCGCAGGTGTTGCAGCTGTTTTACCTGGTGCTTATTATTGTTGTTGCTGTTGTTGCTGCACGGGATAAGCCTAATTGAATTTCTGTAGGCTTTACTAGGCTTCTACTGTGTAGGAGAGAGATAGAGATCCACTTACAACGTGACAGTAATAAATGATATATCGGTCATTAAAGCTACAGCACTGCCATCATTTGACCTCAAATTTATAATTATTAAACATTTCATATCTAATTTCACAAATTGCTTCACAACAGAATATCAGGCACAATTTAAAATCGAGCGCTGCTACATGGCTTTGCTACACTGTAACTACGCGTGTGTTTGTGTGGAACGTATGTGGATTAAAATTGCATGAGCTGCTGTAGTTAGCATCCATTGGAATGTCATTTGCATGGAACATATGCAAAAGCTCTTCATTTATATTCCACTAAGCATAAAAAAAAAGAGAAAACACTTTTTTATATTTATAGCAAAACAAATTTCATACAGTAAATTAATTTGAATCTTGTGGCGTAGCAGCACTTATATTTTATGATGCCATAATACCTAATTTGATAGCCACAATCACAATTTATGATCCACAGCATTTTGTTTTATAATTGCTCTGCCACAATGTTTTTGTTGTTACTATTTTTTTTTTTTAATTCTCATAGTTAATAAATGTGGCTAGCATGACTTGCCATAACATATACACTTATAATACAAAAAAAAAAAATGTATAAAAAATTAGCATATGACTGGGAATACTTATTGTAGCATAGCTTCAGCATTTGCAGCACATTTGCGTATCGGTTGAGTAAGGTCTCTCTGGTCTCTGATGGCACCACTCTCATGTATTATACAAATATGTATATATACATACCTATACAATATGCTTTTTGGTCATATCGCATTATAATGTCAGCCATAATGTTGTCGTCAAATAGTTTTTCGCGTGACATTTGCATTTCATTCGCCCCACGTCTGAGGTTCCAAGCCCCTTCGGGTCCAATGACATTTCATTAGCTCGCAGGGCGCTCTCTCTCTCCCCTTCTCTCTCACTCTCTCTCTCTCTCTCTGTCTCTATCACTTTCTCTCTTTGTTCTGTTTTGGAGTTTAACGTGTGCCATTGTTTTCATAGTCGTTTTATGTGCTGTTTATATTTTTATGGCATGCCATATAGTATTTAATATATATATGAGTTACATGCCACTATTAACCACACCCCCCACCCCCCCCTTGCCACCGTACCCAGTATCTCATGGCGCCCTGTATGCCCTCTGACAGTCTATCATGTCAACAATAAAAGAATTTTATTATTTTCTTATATGAAGTTATAAAACGAGTGGCAGTTCTCCTTCTCCTACTTCTTCTCCCTTTCCTAATTCTTCTCCCTTCATTTCCTTTGTTTTTTTTTGGCAACTTCTTTCTTTATTTTTTGGCTACTTAAGTCAGCATTTGTTTTTGTTGCTCTTTGATCTATAGCATAGGGTAGTACGGAAAGTTGAACTAGGTTTACATAAAACCGATCATGTTTACGTTTATATATTATAGCCATGTTCATATCATATCATTAAAAAATGTAAATAAAATCTATAAATATATCGTATTCACATATAAATATATTTTAACCATATCATAATAAAAATATATAAATTAAAAAAATACAAAAAATATCTATAAGAATAATTTTTGGTTAAATCATATTTACATATACTACATATGTTATAGCAATATCTGCCTTTAATAATATAAATAAAATCCTTAAAAATAATTTTAGGTGAAATTTAAAGAAAAGTTATTTTGTTTTTCATATAATATGCTCGTTTCATGTAAGGGTATCAGAGGTTCGTTGTGCCCTGCATTTGACTTTTGCGTTTTTTATTCGTCGCTGTTACCTGGGTGCTTTTCGTGTTTGTCGTTATTATTGTCTATAAATCTATGGCAGTTACAGCAACAACACGTTGACATTATGAATTTATTACTATTTAAATATTTTATATTTGTTATGGCCCTTGGCAGGCGACGATGGCACCCAATAAGCGATCCCCCACATGTCCCTCCATCGACATTTTGTTTGTACTTTTTTTTTTGTGGGGCTTCTGTTTTGGGGTTGGCGTGCGTAACTATTTATGAGTTTGTCTGGGTAAGTTTCAGCCCAGATACTTTAGAGTCTCAGGTATGTAGAAGTTTTTGGGGGTGGGGGGGGTAGCTGTAGGTATTATAGTTTGAGTAGGTCATGAATTATCGATGCTGTCAGCAGTAAATATTTGTTATATACGTAGTATAATCAATGTGCTATCATAATAATGTCAGCAAAGTTCCGTTGAAACTTTGATCCATTCGGTTCCAGTTGGCATTTACATTTATAACATTTATAACTTTAACCAGACATCGTTAAACGATTGAGATGTATCTAAAATGACTTTATAGTACGTGTGCTTGTTTTTTTTTTTTTTTTGGGTCTCCCCCTTCTGAAACCAGTTTAAGTTGGACTTTGAATGTTTACCCTTTACACATAGAGAAATGGAATTAAATCATGTCATAGATTCGAATATAATATTCGGCAATTAGTTTACTATCTATCGATTACAATCAATAATAATAATAACCAGCTCATTTCACAATATTTTCATTTTATATGCAACGTCATCTTATTTTAGAAATTTTTTAAATTTAGAATTTGTTTATAATGCCTAATCATTACAGTTCTCAAATTTCACCATGATTTGACACTACATATCGAACTTATGGCAGTTTAAGTTGCTCTTCGCGTCGAGCACACTCGACTGAGCTCTGTCTAAACTGCTTATAGTTTGCCGTAGTTCTCTGTGCGCGGACTTTGGCATCATGTCTTTGCTCCCAATTAAGCTTTATCAGACAGACAGCGGCTGTTCCATTGGCCAAAATTGAAAAAAAAACCGGTACTCTTATATACTTCCATATAACTATAACATTTTGAAAGATCATTGTCTGGCCGCAGACGTGTTTAATTATGGAAATTTACAGACAAATAATCAGACGTAGGTGAATGCGAGTCGAACCTCATGTAAAAGCAGTTATATATATACCATAAATATATATAGAGATTGTATTATATGTGCCATTATTTTAATGATCATATAATTATAATTAAATGCATTTTTTTTATTTAGTTATACAATGTTTTTCAGTTAATTTTACTACCAAAACAAAGCTAAACTCTATACAAATTATGACAAATTTATGATGATAAATTAAACATAAATTTGATATTAAATTACTGCAAATAGGCCAGATCAAATGTTTCATAATGCTGTGCGTAATTTGTTTTTTTGCGTCTAGCTTTTTTTTTATGTGCCATTAGATAATTTTATTGATCAAATTAGCCCTGCATAATGAATACCCATTACTTATACACAAAAAAACAAAAATATAGAAAAAACTCTAAAGTTGCTGCATCGCTGCACTTAGCACTGCTTGTGAGAAAGGGAGGGGGGGAGAGGAAAGTTCATTGTTAATGAACTTTAATGTTAATTATATAAATTACAAAAGTGCCATTAACACTTGTATTGGCAGTGCCAAAACAATATAATGCCGCTATAAAACATGGGTAAATCACGGGAAAGATACTCTAACTACAAGCTGCTACTACTACAACTAATACAACTACTAGATCTAAGCGGTGTGAGTAATAATTATTCTGATTGTTAGATTATAATTCAACAATTGCGTGTATTACAGGTAATATTGAATAGACAATGCTCAACTAATAGATACTGCATATTCGTACTTAAAAAATCATTAGATTTACAAAGAGTGTTTAAATATATTTATCTCAATAGATTCTAATATAAATGGAAGTAAATCTTGTATTATATAAATTGTATAAATATAAATACATTTTTTAAATTTATTCAAAATAAATACTAATAAAATCAATTAGATTTCTTGATTTCTAATCCTTAGATATACAAATTTAAATATATTAATGTCAGCACGTCTTAACAAAAATATTTGTAAATTTATTTATATTAAATTTATTTATATTAAATATAAATCTAAATATAAATAAATTTTTCTAATTATTTTCTGCACAAATTATATAACAATATTAATACTAATAAAATTAATTAGTTTTCTTGATTGATAATCATTAGATATACAAAGATTATTTATTTCTCTTAATGACAATTTGTTCTAATATAATTGGAAGTAAATCTTGTAAAAATATTTATAAATTTTTGTATTTATTCAGTATTAATACTAATAAAATCAATTTGTTTTCTTGTTTCATTATCATTAGATAGAGAGTATTTAAATATATTAATGTCAATACGTCTAATAAAAATAGTAGTAAATCTTGTATTACGTAAAGTGTATGAATATTCAAATATTTTATTTTTTTATTGCACAAATTCAATTACTAATAAAGTCATATAGTTTTCTATTATATTATCTATTATAATATACATTAATTTAACTTGATGACAACTTGATTTCTGATTTGTTTAATTTAATATTCATAGCGATTTTCTATCCTAGTTTTAAGCTCTAAATTCTGCAATTTATAACCCCAAGAGTCCAGGGATGACGCTGTGAATTAAGTCAAAAGTCCAAAATGTTGATAATATTAAAAGAATCATTGAATAAAAAAGAATCATCGAATAAAAAAACGAGTGTCAAGCCGCACTACAGTTCCTAAATGAGTTAAATACACAAATCTGTTTTTGTTTGTGTATATTCTGTATAGATGTTTGCATTTGTGTGCGATCAACGAGCTATAAAAAAAATTGTATAAAACAATACTATAAGCAATAAGCAATACAGACAGCAAATGCTGGGCAAAGTTCATGATGTGAAATCATATAAAAGCGTATCGTTGGATGAATCAAGCAGACAGTGCAAAAAGCAGACCCCAACCAAAACCAACCCAACAAATCAACATGAAATACCTGATCGTTCTGGTTGCCTGTGTGGCTCTGGCTGCTGCCGTAAGTGAATCACTATGAACAGTCTGTCATACTCTAAACATACTCATACTCTATACTCAATCCTGCAGGATCTAAATCTGAACGAGGAGCAGAAGGCAAAGGCACGTGAGAGCGCCATGGCCTGCATGCAGCAGGAGGGCGTAACCAAGGAGCAAGCACAGTTGCTGCGTGATGGCAACTTCGATGCTGCTGATGGCAAGGTCAAGTGCTTTGCCAACTGTTTCCTGGAGAAGGCTGGCTTCATTGCCGATGGCCAGATCAAGCCCGATGTGATCCTGGAGAAACTGACGCCCATTGCCGGCGCCGACAAGGTCAAGGCCATTCAGGCCAAATGCGATGGGGTGAAGGGCGCCGATAAGTGCGATACAGCCTTCCAGCTGTACCAGTGCTACTATAAGAACCATGGCCAGATTTCGGTCTAAACAGTTTATAGTGTTAAAGCATCTGTGATTGGCCCAACTGAAACTAACTAAACTAATCCAAATAAAATGTGTCGTTACAATTGTTAAAATAAAAATCAATTCTGTTTTATGCAAGCATAAATAATAGAGTAAATTTATAAAAAAATAATTAATTTAAAAAAAAAAATATCCAACAGTAGGGACTGGCCCGACAGTAGGGACCCTGTGTTTAGTTTTTTGGGGCAGTATGGTCTTTT
>JBANCZ010002064.1:0-17530 GCA_037040025.1 Sphaerogastrella javana | reverse complement strand
CCGTTTTCGTGACCATGGTGGTGTGCATTTTAAAGGTCAATCTTCTGTCCAGTACAACGCCAAGGTACTTTTGACTTGCATAGTCATGTCTCCGCAGTTCAATGGTCTTGTGTTCGCACACTTGCTGCTGGTAATGCCTATGTTCCATTTCTGGGCCCAGAGCTCAAAGGAGCTTACGTACTGCTGCAGTGCTTCTGTAGCTATGCCAATGCTTACGCTTCTTGTTAGCACTGCACAATAGCCGATACAGCGAGACGATTTTGGCGATTCTGGCGATTTGGGCTATTTCGTCGATTTTGGCCGATTTCGTCGATTTTGGCCGATTTCGTCGATTTTGGCCAATTTTCCGAATTAGTGGCGTGCGGTGGGAGATCTGGCTCGATCGACTTGGCTACGCGTCCTGATCGAGAATAAATGTACTTTGTGGACTCTGCCACGCCTCCTTCTGCCTGTTATTCGATTTTCCGAATTAGCGACGTCCGGACAGTCGGACATGGCAAGATCCCGCCCCCCGTCCATCTCATGATATGATCAAAGTTCTTCTTCCTCTCCGTCGGATCGCCTAGTACTTTCGATAGGTCAGCAGCCAATTTCAGTGCAATTTGGACTGCAGCGGATGACAGAGGATGCAACAATTTGCTGTACAAATAGAGAATCCTGGATGTTCGGAACAAACCCGGTTGAGATTACAACTGATGGATGTACGAATAATTATAATAAAATTAATTTAGTTATATTTTCGTTGGATTTTTTGTATATATAATGAAGACATCAAAGTGACTTCTACTGCCTGCAGCCGGCAGTCAAGTGGTGGAGGTCAGGTTCTTGAAAAGATCAAAGATATATTATGCTTTGGCGCTTAAGTGTTTCTCTGAAGTGGCGCGCTGTCGTTTTCGTATTTGAATCGCTGGAGTTTTTGTTTATTTTTTGTTATTTTGTGTATTGTTGTTGTGTTGGAGAGGAGTGGGTTACGAATTATGTTGCGCACCTTAGTGGAGCAAACAAAAGCAATTAGACGCCGTCGTCTGACAGCCTGAATGAAATAGTTGAGCCGCTGATCGAGATTGAGTTGAAGGATTGAGGATTGTGGATTGAGAGAATTCTTCGCTCGTGGAATGCAAAGCAAACAGTTTATCGAATGGCCACATCGGACAGCTATGTGTCGATTGTCCATGGAGATGTCGATGTGGATGTGGATGTCTCAATGTCCATGTCTAACTGCCAATGAGACGAGTGGCGTCGCCAGGTGGTGCGGGGGCGGCACATTAAATGTAGGGCTACTGTGGCGAGCGCCGCACATACGAATGTTTTATGCCTTTCAGGCTTTGTTTGGTCTTTACTCTTGCTGCCACTCCTCCCTCTCCCCCCTCTCATGCACGCCCATTGTTTCAGTTGTTTGACAAGCGATGCGTACAAATCAAAGCAGCCAACAAAACTGGACAGCAGCTTCAGCTCAGTCGAGTTCGGCTCGGGGGATTGGACTTGCTATCGGTCGGAGTGTGGATAGAGACTGGAAGACTCGACGTCTAGATACAGAAATCTTATAGCTCGTATCTGGTATCTCGGCTTGTTTGATTAATAGCCGCACAATTGATATGTTAAGTGGTAAATTACGCCATTGGCACGCAAATGTGTCCAGAAATAAATAACAACAACAACAACAACAACAATAAACAAAACAAAAACAAAAAAGAAAAAAACGGCAAATTGTTGTTTGTTTAAGGCGCCGCTAAAGGGGCCAAATTTGAACAAAACGATCTTGATCTTATCTGGTATGTGGCTGGCATCTAGGCCTGGTCAACACAAAGTGATTTAATTTTGAATGGAGAAAGTTGTACAGAGAAACAATTATTCAATTACACTCACACACACGAACTTGGCATTTTCCTTTGCTCTGTGAAAAGCCTGCACACATCACACATCACACTCACACTCACACTCACACTCACACTCACACTCACACTCACACATTACACTCAAACTCATAGATCTGCCATAAAGCTCGATGGCTGTTGCTTAAATTAAAGGCCATTAGTCTACTTTTAACACGCTTTCGGCCAGAGAGAACGAATCAACCCGTTCGTGTTTTATGGTCTCATTTATATTATTAAATAAAACAAAACACACAAAAAAAAAAAACAACAACAACAAAAGGAGGTGGAGTGTATTAAAACGACAAATCCATTAAAATCTTTTGCATATTATAAATACAATAGAGCATGCCCATTAAATTTTTGCCACGCCATAAAATCGAAAGACCCGAGATCAAAAAAAAAACTCAATCGACTCTACTAGAGGAAAAAAAGTGTTATAAAAATCATTTAAAAGTCGCGCTCGCCATACAATTTTTTTATGGCCCCCATTCGTAACTATATAGAGGGCCCAAAGAACCAAAAGCCAGCCAATTTCGATAAACCAAAAGCCGCAGATATCGGATTCATTCGATTCAATCGAGTCAGATTCAGTTTCAGATGCCGATGCCGATTCATTCAATGCTCAACTAAAATGATTTAATTTCGAAACGTGTCGTGCACATTTTATGATCAATTTTTGTTATAAATACATCTACACGAGAGATATGTATATATATATATATATATATATATATATATATATATGCGATAATTATACGATTTTATATCATTTTATACGATTGTATATATACAGCATTCGCAGCTTGAAGTTATTTCATTTTAATAGGGTTTTTTAATACGATACGGAAATTGTATTTTTATGAAGTTTTAATTTCGTTTAAAAAAAAGATTCGAAAATCAAATATATTAGCGATTGATTTAGTTTATATAGTTTATAAATGTCTATGTATGCTATAGTTAGTATATGCTTGTATTAAAAGTAAGGCTTGTTCTTTTGCCATAAAATTTTGCTATAAATATTTGCTATAGAAAATCCATGTGATTTTTTTTTATTTACTGTCAAATGCCATAAAATATTGCAGAATATTTATAGTGCTGCGACAAATCTATGCCCAAGTAAACCTGCCTAATAGAGTTGCCCTCATTTTGAATGCGAGTCGAGAGAAACCCTTTCTGGGCCTCGAGCTCATAAATAAAATTGTGGCAAATTCTCTAAGCAACTTGTTGAAGTGTCATAAATAAACCACAGTGCGACGAACAACTCAGGCCTAGTAGGAGTGACTAAGAGAGAGTGAGAAGGGGGAGAGTGAGAGAGAGGGAGAGAGAGGAGAAGGAAGAGGCAGCAGGCAAGAGGCAGCGACAGCACAACAAAAGCAGTTCAAGTGGTTGTCATTTAATAAACTACACTCAAACACACACGAATAAGCACTCACACACACTCACACTCACACTCACACACACAACTGCAGCAATCACTCTATAGGTGCGTGTGTATGTGTGAAGGTCTGTTTGTGTATGTGTCAGTGTGTTTGTGCCTCGCCTGCCGATTGCTGTTATATGATTTCATATATCATCAGCTTGTGGCGCGTACAAGATTTTGTAGGGCTTGGTCTGGCCAGCTCCAGCGTCCAGGCAGACAGCGAGTCAGCTCCATACTAAGCAGCACCTTTCCCCCTCCCTCCTTCCACCATCCTCCATCACTCCACTGCTGTCTGTTTGCGCTGCAACTTGTTGAGCATTGCGCAGGCGTGCAGCATTTAGTTCAGGCTGTCCAATGTGTTCAGCCTTCTCCTTCTCCCTTCTTCATTCTGCTTCTCCCTTCTCCTTCTCCCTTCCCATTTCTACTTCTCCCTTTTCCCTTCTCCTTCTCCCTCCTCCATTTGCCTTCTGCTTGTTGTATTTTTGATAACATTTTATTGTCCGCTTTATAAATTATTGGCGTTTCGCTTGGCCTGATGCAAGGAGCAGGCGCAGAGCAGTAGTAGGGTAGCGGGTGGACAATGGGCTCAAAAAAAGTATCCTTTTACGTGGCACATCTCCTTTGTTGCTGTTGTTGTTGTTGTTGTTGGCATGCAGCATGTGTCCAAATTTGTGCAGCGGGCAAATAAATACTACAGCATTTTGGATGAGTTGCTTGAGTTCTGGCTGGGACTCTTGATGGGTTGCTTTTGCGCGTGTTTTGCCCTTTTATGGGCGCTGTTCCTGTGGATGATGATGCTGCTGCCTAGTGTGAAAGTCGCTTTAAATTTTGTGGCGCGTTGTGGCACCAAATCAAACCATTTATGTCCCTTCCATCGACACATCCATCATCAGAGGCAGCATCATCATCAATATCATTATCATCATTATCATTATCATTATAATCATGATCATCATCATGTCCTGCACCTGTCCGTGTTGCTCTTCAATTATAAAGCACACCCGCTGCGCCTGAGATTTGCAGTCTAACTGGAGCTGTTTCTCCTCTTAAAACTGCAATTTATACACTGTAATTTATACATATATTTCTATGAATCGTATATATACCTTATATATTTATATATATGACTATATATAGTTTTTGCCCTTCTACATTTCCCACAATTTATGGCGCATGATCAATCGAAATGATATAATTAAAACCAAGTCAGATCATAAAAAAGCATGAGCGTGTAAGTGAGAGGGATAGACTAAAAGACACTATCCCCCTCCCTCTCATTCTCTCTCTCTCTCTCTCTCTCTCTCTCTCGTTCTATCTCCCCCTCCCAATCTATCTCTCTCTATCTCACTGTGTCTCTGTGTAAATTGATATCAACAAATTACGCGAAAATATTTCAAAAATATTAACGAATGTGATTGATATAATGATGAGCTGCAAATTGTGGCATACACAGCGAGAAAATGCTTGAACACAAATGGAAAGAAAATGATGAAAAGAAAGTCAAAGGAATATATCTAAATATATAAAATATTTAAATAAATTTTAATATAAATTCTTGCACGTATTTATTTATAGTTGAACTACGATTAAATTTTTTAAGAATTAATACATTTATTTTTTTTATATATTATTATATTTTTATTTATTCTACGAATAATCGTAATCTGAATTTTTCTCAGTGCACTTGTTCTGGCTAATTATGCCCAATTTAAAAAGGGTTAATTAAGGCACAAAACGCAGCACACACGAATTGTGAAAATGTGGCATCGTCATTCGGGGCGTTATTAATATGCGACATATCTGATATCTTTTTGCTCTGGGGCCGCAGGCCTGAGGCCTGCTACATGAGGCATGTGGCATGATGGGGCAAGCAAGCATCAAGGGGCGATCAATGCCTACAGAAATATATATACAATAATTACATACAGCATTTGTCATAACACCAGATATGGACAATGGGACCTGGGCTCGAATCTTGGCGCGAAACCTTACCCTCCTCCTCCTATCCGCTCTCTCCTCAGTCTACTGGGTCTTTGTCTGTCTGTCTGTTTGTCTGTTTGCTGGCAACAATGCGACAAATGTGCACAAAAAAATTGTAAATATCATCATCGACATAGCGCGATGGCATTTTATAAATAAAATAAAATCATAAATGATTCGTTGCAGTCGGCAAGGACAATCTGCAGCTTCCTTAATAATTATATATATATCTGTATGAGTGTATATATCGATATATATTTATATAACAGACCAGTGTGCTAACCATGGGTAGACATTTCGCATCGGAATTCGGAGCATTGTGTCATATTTAATACAGAAATTTTAATTAAACATAATTTGTACGAACTGCACGTCTGCACCAGCTCAAACCCAGAAACAGAAACAGATCTGAAAAGAACAGGCACAACAAGTCCAAGTATTCCCCAGTCAATACCTTAGATCGTTGCCTAAGATATGTAGTTGTATAATGCCAACAGAATAGAGTAATTTATAGCATATACGGAAAATTGTGTCTAGCATTCTCCAAGAATGCCTTTGATCAACCATCTCATTCTCAATTGAGCGATATAATCGATGGTTAGCTATAGCATCGGTTTGATATTATGATCATAATCTTATCATATTAGTTGGGTTTCTAGTATATCAATTCGTATATAATTTAGATTATTATATATTAATCATTTTGTTTATTCAAAACAATCCTTAGATATATGATTCTTTGCATATTCCGGGGTTCTGTATAGTTCCTTTATTATAATGTCACATTAATTGGGTTTCTAGAAGATCTATTTGTGTATAATTATTATTATTTATTTAATTTTTTGTATATAATTTATATAATTTATGTTGATCATATATTTATCATTTTATTTTATTATTAAAAACAAAATTTTTAGATCATAACTGATTTATTTATCCTCTTTATAGATCCTTTAAAATACTACCTCCATTGCCTTTTTGGCTGCCCAAATCTTAACTCCAAATAAAATATATTATAATATAGTCTCTATCAATTTAAAGTCTTGATACATCTGTATTTCCTAGCTCCCATTCATACACTAACTTTTGAAGTCCGACTACCTTATGATTATATGTATCAAATGATTAAACTAGTGCTATAACTTGATCCAAAGACTATACAATTGAGCGTACTTGGACATAGGGAATTTGTATGTAAGCTCGAGTTTGGTTTACGACTTGGTATTGGCTTTGGTTTCGCTTAGTTTTTTGGCTTATAGCCAGGGGCTGCATTACATTCGCAAAGGCAGGAAGACAACAATGGGCATTTTTTGGCATTGCCAACATGCAGCGGCGTTGGGCGTTTTTATTTTTACAGATATTGTTTACTATTTCTTATTTTTGTTGCTGTTGTCGTATCTGTTTTGTGGCAGTGTTAGTATCGTCCAGCTTCAGCTTCAAGACGGGCTGTGCCCTCGCTTATTGTTATGTGGCTGCCCCAATCATCATTTTCAGTTGGTTTTTCTTAAGGTTTTCCAACTGTTGCTGTTGTTGTTGTTGTTATTGTTGAGATATTCGCTTGGTGATATATTTTGGGTGAGCGCTTCCGGCAATTCGGCAGTGAAAGGTCAACTTGTGGCCAGGAGAAGCTGCCGCAGCAGCAGCAGCAACAACAGAAACAGAAACAGACTTCTGCCAAGGAGCTGAGAGACCTGAAAAGACCTGGAAGCTGGCATCTGGATAGATGGATATTCGTGTGCCAGTGAAATAAACAAATCAAAGTGAGCAAATGTTTAACCAAACTATAAACCAAGGCTCTCACCCTGCCCCTTGCCAACCACCTTCTCTCCCTCTCTCTTGCTCAATCTACTGCGATCTCTATTGTATTGCGGTATGTGCTCAATTTTCTATAACATATTTGATCGCTGCGATCTTTGTGATCGCTCTGACTTTCAATTTTTTTTTTATTTTATTTTATTTTTGTTGTTGTTGTGATTTTCTGCACATTTTCCACTTTTGCGCTTTTTCCCCTGTTTCGTGTGTGTGTGAGAAAAACTTATCGATGCGCTGCTATCGACTGAATGAACCGCAAAACATACCTAGGCCAAACCAAATGCTTACCCATATCCCTCTCCCTTTCTCTCTCTCTCTCTCTCTCTCTCTCGCACTCTTCCGCTGTTTCTGCTTCAAATTAAGCTTCAGGTGACCAAAGGCCAACGAGCTGACAAACCTTGGAATTTTTACCGCACGATCAAAAAGTGCCAAATGGTCACGGGTTGCATTTGCTGTTGTTGTTGTTGTTTTTGTTATTATTATTGTTGTTTCTTTTATTATTGTATTTCCAGTCCCATACATTGTATGACAGCATGCCATAGAGCGACAGATAAACTGCTTTGACATGCCGTTTCCAGATCATTAATTGCTGATCTACACTGGGATATACACGTACTATATAAATTGACGCGATTTATGTTATAGTACACAGAAGAAAATCATGGAAAAGAGATCATAGAACTTATTTTGAGAGCGAATTAAGCAGGAACTTAAGAGATCTATCAAAACTACATAATGGATATAGTGATCAATTCTTTAAGGATTTGGTAAAATTTTTTATGGGAAGGATCTACAGCTGATCTATACATGTGCATTAAAAGGTAAAAGATCTCTCCTAAATAACCATGGTTAAGATCAGGCATTAGCTGAGGTTCGCATGTGAAGAAAATGTTTGTCTTGGCCGTAAATAGTTATAATCAAAAGGCCCAGTTACCAAATTGCGTCCACTCCCATACACCCACACACAGTCCACAAGGCATCAAACAATGATCACGAGCTGATGGTGCTATGGTGGTTGTTGTGGTTCCTATGGCTGTTGTGGTTGCTGTGGGTGCTTCAAGTGCTGCTGCTGTGGCGGGTGGGTGCGGTTATAGCCAGTTTTGGCAGTTTCGGTATTTGGCAGATCGATGCTGACTGCATTTTGATGATAGTCAGCCTTGGTTTGTTGGCTTGGCTTTGGCCCCTAAGGGCGTTGTGATTGAACTTGTTCCACATTTTGATTGTAAAACGAAAGAGAGCGAAGAGATAGGGGGGATGTAAAGGAATCTAGCCAAAGACAAATATGATTTTCAATTTTCTGCGATCGCTTTCACAAGATTTGCATAGGCCATTCAGCATTTACCACGGCTGCACCATTAAACACTTGAGCACAACAACCTAAAGTCAAAGTTCAATTGGAGTTCAAGCTGCATGAACTACTGCCATAACTACTACTATCACAAACAGCTACTAACCCACTCCCTACTATCCATTGCCCACTCTCTCTCTCTCTCTATCTCCCTAAAATATTCTGCTGCCAAACAATTCGATCGCAGCGGCGTTTTGATGGCCCATTAAACCGTCAAATGGAAACGGCGGCGAGTACTCCAGTTGAAAACTGCAGCACAACAAATCAAAATATTTATTGCCCGCCCGGTCAAGTGGTGCAGTGTGGAGCAACCGATACCAAGAGCTAATGAGTCCCATAACGCTACACTACATAAAAAATTACAAGCCAAGAGACAAACAATTAGAACAAAAGAGAAACAATCTGAAATATATGATATAATATTTGATATAAAATATGATAAATTAATAATAATTTTTTAAAATATTTCCATAATATTAATTTTATTTAATTTTTATAAAAATTTTTAATTTTCTTTCAGTGTATCTGGCTGCAGCGCTAGGTGTGTGTGCTCGATATACCACCCAAGTGGCAAGCAGTTGCCGGAATATATGCACCGCATAAATACCCACAAAGTGTGTCGTAAATGTCGTCGCGATCATATAATGATTTCCATGGACCCCATATATAATGAGAGAGAGAGAGAGAGAGAGAAGGATAAAGATTGTTGCGACTTATTCGGCTTATATTATAATCGCAACAAATTTCACAATTTCGAATTGTTGCCAAAATGTTTATAATTTTCAAGTGCATGACAAATATATACCCTAACTATAGAATGGGACTATTAGCTTTTTTGATGCATGTATGGATATAAATAAATATGTTGTATTCTATCCTATAGAGTGGACTTACGATACTATAATGATCTTAAGGAATTTTAAAAGTATCTTTATTATTTCGATTAGCTTTAGCAAATTGCAAATCAAGGTATCGTCATATGACAATTATAAATTATGACTAATCAGTTATTATGTAGAGAATAATTGATGCATATACCTCTATATGCTACATAAATATTGTCAAATTCTAACAATGAAAAATTTAAAAAAAAATATAAATTTATGTCATGTGAATTGTAATTGAGACTATAATAATTTAAATATATTTAAAATTTATAAAGCATTTTCTAACACACTTTTTAAATCTTGGGGAACTGGCTCTTTATATTTCTACATTTCACTAAATTATAATATTATAAAAAGAAAAGTTATAAAATTAATAAGAACATAACATTTGGATTAGATCATTATAATGTAAAATGTATACAATTTTTGGTTCTCCAAAAGTATTTGTTAAATTCGAAAAGTGACACATTTCTCAGCCCACTCTCGTGTATAATTTTTGGAAGGGTATTCGCCATGCTTTGTATAGCGAAAAGCATTTGCGCTTGCTTTATGTTATATCAAGAATTTTACATGTAAATTTTATTTGGCATTTATTATTGACACAAATCATTGAGACGCCTTCAATGTATTGTATTTTTGTTGTTATTATTATTATTGTTGCTTTTTCGAGTGGAGTTGAATTGGGTCGAGTTGAGTTGAGTATGAGTCTGAGTCTAAGTATGAGTCGGAGTCTTATTCTAAGTCTGAGTTTCAGTGTGAGTTTCATTGCTTTGCGTTGCGTTAAATTTTATGTATTATTTGCTGTCAGTTATTTGATATTTCACTTCTGATTGCTTTACAATTTACGATTTACGATTTGTGTAAATAATTTTATGCCCATTGAAGCGACGCAAAAGGGCCAACAACTTAAAAAAAAAATCATATTGAAATTGAAATGGAAAATGGGAAATGGCAAATGGAAAATTAAAAATTCATGAATTTTTTTTTTAACCCTGTGGGGGCTTTAAGTTTTCTATAGATATACATTATCACTTTTAAAGCTAACACTATTTGTATTAAACATTAATTGGCACAACATTTGTGTATGTGTGTGTGTGTGTGTGTGTTTATCAAATACCGCTGCCTTTTTGGCCAATTAGTGTCAATCCTTTTTGGCCAAGAGGCAAACAAATGCGCCAAAATGTTTCTAATTGTTGTGTGATGCCACACAAAGAAAATGCTAAGAAATATGAGAAGACGAAGAATAAATTGAAATCGATGCTTTGCAATAATAATACAACCCACACACACAAACACACCCATGCACACACACACACACACACATATACATATATAAACACGCACGCACACACTCAACTTGCTCATTCATAAATCATTTTTGTTTTTATTTTTTGGCATATTTCCAGAGCAGCCAACTTTGTGTTTTTGTTGTTGTTATTGTTGTTGTTATTGTTCTTCTTGTTGTTCCTCTTCTTGTTCTTGTTGTTGTTGTTGTTTTTGTTGTTGTTTTTGTTGCTGCTGCTGGCCGCTTGGAGCGCTGCACGCGAATTGTTTGCCAACGCAGAAAAGTGTTCAAATATTTGTTGTTGCTATTATTACTCCCGCTGTGTATGTGTGTGTGTGTGTGTGTGTTGTTGTTATTGTTGTTGTTGTTGTTGTTGTTGTTGGTGAGCAAAAGCTTATGTTGTCATAAGCAGCTTGGACAACAAAGTAACATAGCGAGTAAACCAAAGGCAGCTGAGTGAGAAAGGTGGAGAGAAAGAGGGGAAGAGAGTGATAGACAGGCGAGAGAGTAACAAAGTAGAGGATGAGAAAGAGCCAGAGGGGGGAACAGAGTAAGAGGGAGAGAGAGAGGGAGAGAGAGAGAGAGCAATGTGGAAACAAAATTGTTGCAGAATAATATGTTTCCTCAAATTTTGAGGCCGGACTAGCAAATACTCTAGAGAAAATGAAAAGAAATGAAATATAAAATTTAATATGAAAATATAAATAAAACATTCAAATAATTAAACAAAATGAAACATTTAAATAATTTAATGCGCTAAAAAATGCAATTGAAAATTATTCATATTATTAAAATCTATGAGATAACATTAAATTAAATTAATTTTATGATTTACATCGAAACAAAGTAATTGATTCAAATAAATTTAAATTCATTGAAAGTATTTAAGTATATATTTATATGTTTATACGATAAGGAAGCAATAAAAATTTCATCTATATCAAGTTCTTAATACTTTTTCAAACCATGTTGCTGTTAATAAATTCTCTGGCAACTCTTTACACTTACAGAGCGGCATGCTGTTAACTTAACAGTTTGCTTAACATTAAAGCACTTAACAGAAAGTGATTTATGTAGGTTTCGCTCTGTGAGCAAACTTAACATAAGAATCAAAGATGTACGAAAGAGATAGACAGAGAGAGAGCGACAGAGAGAGAGAGAGAGAGAGAGAGAGAGAGAGAGAGTAAGATAGAGGGGAAAAGAAATAGAGAGAAAGAAAAGAAAACGAAATTTCTGCGTAGTGTTTCCGGCATGACTGGGAAGTTTCTTTTTTTTGGAAATGTTGGTATGTCATGGGCGTTCCATTCTTGAAGCTCACTACATAAGTTGACTTGACGTATGGAAAAGTCATTATTAGGATACTGACCATGCCCTCTGTATATGTGTGTGTGTGTGTGCTGACCCAGTGAACTACAAGCACAACAAAAAAAGCGAAAAAAGTAAATTAAATAAGTTTCAACGCATTTAGAAAGTCATTTCTCGGGTGCCAAGTTTCAGTTGAGCTCATCAGCTATTTGTGTTGTAGTTGAGTTTTCACTGTGCCGACCCAGACTGAGCGTCTCTCATCATGAAGTATGCAAAACAAAGCATACAAATACACACACACACACACACACACACACACACATACACATACGTATATACAGTGGGTAGTGCGAGAGAAATCAGCTAAAAATTTATTTTGCTGCATAAGGAAAGGGGGCAACTTTGCGCTTTTGTTTGAAATTTGTTTCGCATTTGTAAGTTGAAATGCCTTTATTTCTTTTCTTATTTTTTGTATATGTGTGAAAAAGCGAAGGAAACAAAACAGAACAGGAAAGCTCTGAACACAAGAGCTGAAAAAAAAAACAACAACAAAATAAGGAGAGAAAGAATAAAATAAGGAATGAAAGAATACCAACAGCAAGAGAAGAAATCGAAAGACAAATAAAAGCGTAGCCCCCTCAGCCACTGGCAGACCTCAGACTTGCGACCTCAGACCTCAGAACCCAGACCTCAGGCATGCAGTTTTGGCCCCTTGTGTTGATTTCGGGCCAAGTCGCCTTTAAATGCCCCCCCCCCCTCCCCACCCCCTGTATCCCATTTAGTGTATCCCACTAAACGAAAAAGAATAAAGAAAACACAGCAAAATACAAAACACGATTTGAACGAAAGGAAAACTTTGGTAGCAGGCGCATCCGGCATAAGTCTCTTACCTTTGCAGGGGTCCCTGCTTCTGCTCCGATGCCCCCTCTCGACCGCCCACATCAAATTTAATTTAACCTTTTTTTCTGCTTTCTACTCGTTGCTTAAACAAATTTATATCAATGCGTTTGCCTTCGGGCCATTTTTTTTTTTATTCTTGTATACATTTTAAAGAGGGACAGCCCCAAATCGATTTAATTGACACTTTAGGCTCTACATAAATCGCTCCGGCCATAACATTGTGTATCTGTGTGTGTAACACTTGCTTGGGCAACACTAACGTCTATTAGCCAGGCACATAAAGCCAAAGAAATCAAATCGTTTGCAATTTGGGCGCTTTATGAGTGCCAAAAACAAATACTGATGGCCGCCAGGGCCTGGTACAATGCCATTTTGATACTGTCAACATCAGCATGCAACAGTTGAATGAGCCGAAGTAGGAGAAACCCATTTGAGACCTTAAGAAAAACACTTCAATGCGAACGGAGCAATAACAAGAAATTTATACAATGGGTTCAGTTTAACAATAAACCCGACAGAACTCACTTTCTTAGGAGATCAATAGCATGAATCGACTGCTCAAATCGACTGCAGAGTATAGAGGCAGTAACAATTTGAAACTACATTCATTCGCCTATATTATATACCTATATTCATGCCAAATATGAATACTGGGTTTTATAGTTAGAGCGATTTAGTTATCCGCACGGACAGAGAAACGAATAGACATATGCACAACCAGGCGCACATTTGTAATGAAATAAAATATTTTAAAATATAAGAAAATACCTTATATATAAATATAAACAAATATCAGAAATGTATAAACTGAAAAGACAACTCAGCAAGAAATATGATATATATCTGTAGCATTGCTGCAATATTGATTAGTTTTCAACAACTTGTATATTCTTCAAACAGTCTAAAGTAAGCACCTGATTGTAACTGTAGAAATATACATCTGTAATAATTTATATATCATATCATGTCGTACATATTCCACGTACATTTATATATATCATTCGCTTAATCTATATACTTATATTTCTGCCAAATATGAATGCTGCAGCTCTTAAAGTTATCTAGATCCAGGTGTTCGTACGAACAGACAGAGAAACGAATAGACAGAGAGAGTAGCGTCACGGGTACATTTGAAATGAAATTAAATATTTTAAAATATAAAAAAATGCTTTACCTTAAATACATACAATCCTTAGAAATGCAAATTTCTATATAAACTGAAATATAATATATGTCTGTATATACTGTATATGCATTGCTGCAATAATGTGTACTATAGTTTTCAACAACTTCAATACTCCCCACACAGTCTAAAGTAAGCACCTGATTGTAACTGTAGAAATGTACATCTGTAATAATGTATATATCATATCATGTCGTACATATTTCACATACATCCATATATATCAAATCATTTAGCTTCTGGTGAAATCTGGTGAAATCTTGTAGTTACAGCAATATGATGTTGTGCCTGTTCTCTGGCCAAATTCCACTCCTCAAATCCTGCACACAAATCTTACTCTGGCGCACACACAATTGCAAATGTACTACAAACATATACGTATAAAGAGAGAGAGAGAGAGAGAGAGAGAGAGAGAAGTGAGATACATATATAGATATATGCACTGACAAGAACTACAACAATAATGCGGCCGCCCCCTTTGTACTTATGGCTGGAGCACCTCGCTGAGTTATGATGTCCAACAGCTGCGCAAAACGACAGTTCGAGGCTCTGAGGGATGAGGCTCTCGCATGAGGGAGCTGCCACAAATATGTTGCATAAGCCACACGGCTGCCAAAGTACACAGAGTGCCATACAGTGGGTTGGGGCGTGGCAAGTGCCCACTGCCAATGCCCAATATCATATGAGAGTCGTGGCAGTTGAAGCAATACCAGCAACAGAGGCAACAGCAGTAGCCATAAGGTCGTAGGTGGGGAAAAAATATGAGTTTGTTATTTCTGCAGCCGCAGCGCAAAGAAAGAAGAAAAAATAAAATAGTTGGAGTGTTTATTTTAGTTGTACGATTAGTAGATGCCCTGTAGTAGATTCTATCAAAATACAATTTATAGAAATTCATAGAAGGTGCAGGATATAAATTTGTTTCAGTTTGCATTTATTTAATCTATGGAGATCCTATGTAATATAAAAAATTCCCAAAAAAATATTTGAAGTATTAGAAAACTGCACTCATTTGAACAATTATTATTGGTTACAGGGTATAAGGCAAAAATGCACTAGACAATAGCAAATCAAATGAGCAGCCGACAAATAGACGCCCATTTGGGTCCTAGGTACAATATATTAGAATCGCTTGCTACTCCAGCTCTTGCTCTTCCATCCTTCCATCTCTCTCCTTCTGACTTTCTTACTCTTTTTCACAACATCTATATCTATCTAACCATACATACTTTTTCGCACCATTGTCCCCAGCAAAACATAAGAATTGTTATTTATAATGTGCGCCTCCAATAAAAGTCAAACTTTTGGTTTTCCTTTTTGCCATATGAAATTCTATTTTTCAGGCCACTTTCCACTGAGCTCGGAGCACTGTTTGACCTGGATCTGCCTGGATGTATTATTCTGTACGGCTAGTATAATGCATCTGTGCACCATATCCGTGGATCGTTATCTATCGCTGCGGTATCCGATGAGATTTGGCCGTAACAAAACCCGCCGACGAGTCACACTCAAAATCGTCTTTGTCTGGCTGCTGAGCATTGCGATGAGTCTGCCCCTCAGCCTAATGTACTCCAAGGTGAGCCTAGCATAAGTTGCAACCCAATACCTAATCCCAGCCCAGACTTCCTTTCTTGCAAACATAACAGAGAGTGAGTGTGACAGAAAAAAAAAACATATTGTTTGCCTTTTGCAGGATCATGCCTCGGTTCTGGTGAATGGCACTTGCCAAATACCGGATCCGGTTTACAAGCTGGTTGGCTCCATTGTTTGCTTCTATATACCACTGGGCGTTATGCTACTCACCTATTGCCTCACTGTGCGCCTTCTGGCCAGGCAGCGTCAGAATTTGGGCGGTGGCCAGCCAACGTCAGCGGCCACGCCCGGCTGGGCAAGTGGTTGGCTGGGCCAGGCGCCAGCTTTGGGTAAGTCAGCCGGAAAATTTCCACTCTTTATTTTATATATAACACTTTTTGGCTACAAGTAGACGAAAACAAGCGAAACAGTAAACACAGTAAAGCAATTTTTTTTTTTTTTGAAGAGACAAATTCAGGGAGAAATAGATTGAGTTTTGTTAGTAGAAAATACCAATAAATATATAAAAATATTAAATAATTTGAGGAATTTTTCATACAAAATATAATAATTAGTTTACCATTTTACCTGAATTATATTTTATTACCTGAATTATAAAATCTAGATCATAATTTGCTAAAAATATAATAAAACTTTATTGGGCACATAAAATATTACACAGATTTATAGACATTCGTTGAAAATATATATGAACAAGAAATAATTTAGAATATATAAATGTTACATGAAAAAATTAATTATTTTAAATGTAAATTTAAAAAAAAAAATTTTAAATTCAAATTTCAAGCTGATTTTTTAATATTTAAAAAAAAATAATTCATATAAATAAAAAAAAAGTATTTTTTATAAATGTTTCAAACAAATATTACAATACATATCAAAATTATAAATAGTTTACAAAAAATATTTTTAACAAATATTTCATATAAATGTTCCAAAAAAATATATTTCATAGTTATATTGAACAAAAAACAAAAAACATATTTAGCTATCTAAACTTTATTTATTTTAATAATTGTGAAAACTTTTACTTGTTTTCTCGAGTTATTTTCCCCACTGTGCACTACAGTTATCTGCGCCTAATATGATTCTCATTTTACCCAAACACGTTAAAACAAAAAAAGGAGAATGTTAAAAAATGGTAGAAAATTTTTGTGTAGATTTCGTTTCGGTTGCACTTTGAGTCTACCTCTGATTATGCAAAAACTTTCCATGACACGTGGCAAGAGAGGAGAGTGAGGGCATATGGCACAAGGACAGCAAGGACAGAAACCAGAGGGCGTACGCAATATGTGGGAATGGGAGTGTAGGCAGACACAGTATGGCATGGCGTGGTATGGTCAGGGGATGCAGGGTACACGCCTAATCCGCACTAAAATGCACACACTGAGGATGTTGACATCTACTTCGTGTGTGTGTGTGTGTGTGTGTGTGAATGAGCGTGTGTTAATGTGCGCCTGTACGGGTGTGTTCATAGCTAATTTCAATGTTGTCGCATCAGGCTGGAGGCATCAGGCATAAATGTGCTGCTATGTTGATAGGGTAGTAGCAAGAGATCCTTAACAGAAGTGCAAAGCAATTTGAAATTTAAAGTGCCAGACAGTTGCAACTTTTTGCAAGGTATTTTGGCTAAAAGCTTGCACCGACTTGAAGTAAACTAGTGAAACTACCAAGGCTATACTTTGTATAAAAAACGAACATCAGCTTCTATGCTATTCAAATATGGAAAATTATACATTGCAGTATCATCTGCAGTTTATAGTGCACACTTAAAAAAATATCCTACAGTAGGGACTGACCCGACAGTAGGGACCTTGTTTAGTTTTTTAGGGCAGTATGGTCTTTTCGGAACAGAATAGTATTTTTGGAGAAGTATAGTACTTTTGGAGTTGAATAGTATTTTTGGTGTGATATGGATTTTCGGAGCTGTATAGTATTTTCGGTGC
>JBANCZ010002063.1:0-17533 GCA_037040025.1 Sphaerogastrella javana | reverse complement strand
TTGCAGATTCCTTCAAATGGTCGTATCTGTTTAGGGAATCAATCCACTTTCCTGAATCTTCTGCGTCCAGTCCGAACTGAACTAACTGCTCTAGCGCGTACTCAGCCAATTCTTTAGCTTTGTCAGTCATTGATCTCTTCTTTCACTACTCTCACTCGCTGCGTTGGCTTTAACTTGAACAGGGAAGTAGCTACCGCCACAGCCTCAGATTCTCTATCATACGACGAAGATACTTTGACAGTAATTCCCTCACTTTCCCATGTGCCCACGGCGGGCGTCCAAGGGTCCTCCTTGTCTGTGGCATCGTAATATTCGATCACGAAACTCTCATTCTTAGGAATGAACTCAATAACAACATCAGTATCTGACATCAACTTCCTACCTTTCGCACTTCAGGGAATACTATGGCTCCCTTTTCGTATATTTTATCAAGTAATTTCTTAGCCTGTCTAGAAATATACCCCTTATCTTGCGACACCAGTGGTATTTCGTAAGCATTCACAGGAGATTGTAAGTTTCCTGAACTGTGATTCGTCCATTCGTATCCCTCTGCCGGAAGGATTGATAGAATTAGCCTTTCTCTATAATCCTTTCTTAGCTTCCATCTCAGTCCTTCTTCTATCTCTGGCAGCATCTTCTTCCTTTCTGTCCTGAGAGAATAGATACCAGAACTCGCTGTAAGCTTCTCTAGCGGTATGCTCTCTCCAGCAGCCTCCCTCTTCTACTCCCCTCCCTGAGTCTTCCCAGCCTGCTTCTTGACATCCCTCACAGAAATAACCAGAAGGACTTCTCAAGCAGATTCCATTACCTGAAGGGTGAGCTTCGTCGTATTCGGCTTGTTCTCTTTCGTACTCAGCGTACAAAGGAACAGTCGCACACGCGCGTCTCCAGTTCTTGTAGTACATCTGCCACTCAGGAGATTTAATAGGGCATTTATCAAATTCACCCTTGATAAATCCACAGTTTCTCAGTAGCCAAGCATAGACTAGTTCTTCTACATCTTCATACTTGGCGTCCGTATCGGGATGCACGCACTCACAATCCATGAAGTAAGAACGAGAGATCTTGTGGTAATGATTAGAAGTCGCTTCTAGATTTAGCTTCTGGGCCTCTTTTACCTGCTCTTCTACTGATCCCCAAGTATCAAACTTTCCCCAATACCTGTATCTAGGAGATCCTGGTTCATAAGCTGGAGTATTCGTATAGTCCATTAAAGATCCTCTACGGTGTATGCGGGTACTGGATTCATGTTCTTAGTGAATACTTCTCCTCCAGTACCGCTGTCAAACGACTTAGCGATCTCTACCGCCTCTTTCGCAGTAGCTCCTTGCTTCATAGCACCTACCGCGAAAGGAGCACCAGATCCAATAGCAAATGGACCCTGAATTTCCTCGAAAAAGAAGTCTGCTGACATTCTAAAGCATCTTCCTGACACGTACAGGAAATAGTTGTTATTAGAAATAATCCCATCCTTATCGTCATCGAACCCGAACTGCTTGACTTCCTTGATAATTGTAGGAATGAGCGCAGAGTTAATCCACTTTTCTAAGTCGAAATTGGGATCAAAATCTGGCATTGGAGGCATAGTCATATACCTAAGAATATTATTCAGTCTAGCTCTTCCAGCTACTCCAAAAGTAACCGGCCCATTAGTAAATACCTTTCCTTTGGTATAGGTTTTCATGTTTCCGCCTGTCCTCTGAGAGTCCCAGGCAAACGTCCCATCCTTAAACGCGATAGTAGTCATTAAATAAACTTGCTCCTTTGTACTTTCTCAATGAGGGAAGGAAGTTGATTCCATTCTGTCATTCTATATTCTGTTTCTACGTAATGATTCCAAGGGTAATCCACAAGGACGTGCTGCCACGTAGGGTTGTATACTCCAGTAATTTCGGGCTTGTCATCAATAAGTACATCGCCTCGAACAGTTGTCTTATCCTTAGTTAGGATTAGTCTGTCCGCGAAGCTTTCCCCTAGATGCTTTATGACCCAGTTCGTCTTATCACTAGCACAGGTAGGATTAGTGGTAGTAGGAGAAGAGACGATGAATACCTTGTAGATCGCGTCCATAGCTTTAATAGACTCAATAGCTTCAGGAATAGGTTCCAGACAAGAATAAAGACCTGGCTGGTTCATTACTTCTCGAATGATACTGATTTCCTCAGGCGTCTTTCCTATTGTGAAGTTCTTTCCGGTCGAGAATCTCTCTATATCCCTGAGGGGGTCCACGACATCTAAACGAGAGTCCATTTCCTTTGACCAGTCACACAGTACCTGATCCATATCAAATAAAATTATCATGTTTACGAGTCTACAACCTGAGATTCTGGAATGTCAATAAGAGTTCGCAATATTTCTAGAAGCTCTTTTCCTTTGAAATGCCCAGCTACCTCAGTGATGACTCCAATCTGGACAGGATTTAGCGTAGCGTCGAATCTTCCATAAGACTGAAGGTCAGCGAGGTTCCATGCCAATCTGCATGCGTGCCTTCGCATCTTCAAAGTGTCTTCGAAAGCTAGTCTCTTAATAGTTCTTGTATACGTATCTCGGAGAGTAGTGGAATAGGGAAGCATTCCCTTCAACAGCGGCTTATATCTGAAATCGATTTCAGCTTCTCTGCTCATTAAGGCCTCGACCGCCTGATGAGTGCCTTTTTCTATCTGCTTCATCCACTCATCAAACCCTACGACGATGACATCTCCTACTTCACCATCTTCCATGATGGTCTTTCCGTGTCGTCCTCGGCCTTTCTCTGTTACGTAGTAATAGTCTTTGTCACTGCCTACGTGATTTAGTCCGTACAGTTCGCTTCCATGTATAGTCTTGAGGATTACCTTTCCTCGGCCTGCTAGTCTTTCATTGATCGTTAACAATTTCCTCGTACTCCCTCACTTTCTGAGGGTACTCCTTTCTGAAATACTTCCATCGAGAGGAAGTTAATATTTGCTCTAGTAGGGCTATGCTATCAGGTTTCGGGTCTCTCGTATACACATCATGGTAAATTCCTTGATGCTCGAAACAATAATACCCGTTCTCAGAGAGAAACTCTGGTCCATACTCTATATCTTCAAAACATCCGGAATAGTCACAGTATCCGGGTATTCCTGCTCCTTCCCACCTGCTAAGCTCTGCATTAAAATGAATATCAGTCATGCGAATCATGTCCCTGAGTAATGCTGATAGGGGCCATGAGCGAAGAGAAGTACTGGTTAGATTTTTGAGTTTCTAATGCGTCAGATAGAGTCAATAACATTGCTCGATGAGCATTGAAATCTAAGCTAGGCGCTTTTCCTGCAAGAATCCTGTTCAGAACTTTATTCTGCTTAATTATGGCCTTGACAAGGTACTTCTCTGGCAGATTGACATAAGGATTATTCATAGAATCTCCTGGCTAGTACTTTTACTTCACCTCAGTACAATTCGGTGAGATACAACAAGCCAGGAATCTTCGAACAAGCAATCGACAGTTTCAGTGCGGCATAATCTTCATCGGAGTAGGGGATTGACCTGTCAATGGCCTCCAACTCTAGGATTATGGACTGAAGAAATAAGCACTCAACATCCTCATCTCGAATGTTGACGTCAAAGGACGCCAAAGCATCCCGGAACGTACTTAGTATGTCTGCAAAGTTCAAAGCGAAATCACCCTCTTGCCGTTAATCATCTTAGGTACAAATCTATCACATTGCAGCTTGAAAAAGCAATTTCCGCATTCCTTTACATGAGAGTTAGGCTCTTTGTTGTCCTTAATTACATCGTATGCATACTCACTGATCGACTGCCACATCTTCTGTCTGTCTTGCGTCTGAATATTAAACGGCTTCACGGGAGGATCTACTAAAGGTTGAAGAAGAGCAGCGAACTTAGAATAATGCCCCTCTCCTAACCGCAGAGACGTATCGTAGAAGGCCAACTGTCCTATGGTTTTACGATAGTAGGTCTTGTCTTTAGTCATCTTCACGTCAAAGATAAAGAAGTTCTCTTCTGAATGCTTTACTAGGATATCCATGTACCCGTTAAGTACGAGAACTACTTCACGTCCTGGCTCTACCTCTAGGTTCAATCTAGACTGAAATGCATAGTCAGGAGTGTACTCATAGGGAAGTACATACTTTATCAAAGATTCTTCAATGATCTTTACGGCACGAAGATTATCCTTAATGATGTTATCTTTATCGTCGTTTCCTCTAAAGAGTACTACGTTACCTTGATCGTTGGACTCCTTGACGGATTTCCCTAGGTAATCAGGCACCATGTCAGACATCCCACCTAGATTGTTCCAAGGGTCATCAAGTAACCAATCGCGCACCACCCTATCCAGAACATTTCCACTCAGGAACACTCTATCGTCCTGAACTTCTTGCTTCTTGCGAGTCCTCTGAATGTATCCCTTCTGCTTACATTCCATGTGAGAACGCAGACGACTCCAACTTACCCAAATCTCATCCATTCCGCAGTTCTTGCACCTCTTCTTCATATTCTGGAACTCCAAAGTTAGGATCTTTATCGAACTTTCGCTGAGACCGTTGCTTGAACAATGCTCCTCCCCAGACGCCTTCTAGGCTGGGATCGCTAGCCGCAGCATCAAAACACTCTCGGCGTACCGGACACTTCATGCAAATCTCTTTCGCCTTTGCATGAAGCTTAGTCTTCTCTACATCCCACGCGGACTCTGTAGAAAGCTGAGTGCCGAAACAAGCCGCCTCTAATCTCCAGGACTCGTCAAGCATCCTTGATCCTTCCGGTAGCGTCGGGAGAGAATGTGGTCTCACCTCTCCTGGTAGTGACTACTACAATAGATTTATTGGCCTCAGTAATCCGCCCAGGCTCCCAGTCAGCTGACCACGGAACCAAAGCCTGAACGCTCACGCCTACCTTGAAATCTCGATGTCGTTTCTCCTTAGGAGCTTTCTCCTCGATTTCCTTCTCCGCGAGTTTGGCCTTGAGCGCATCTACTTCCGACTGGAGTCTAGCTAGCTCATCCGACTTCTCAACCTTCTGAGAGTTCACCAGAGTCATTACGTCCTCGGGGGTCTCATCAGACTTGAATCCCTTCATATCTGTTTCCATTTCTTACTCCTTAATCGTTTGGCTCAAGACGGCCACAAATTCATTATCCAAATCTTCGAAAAACGCTGTGGTTCTCGAAGTCTTGCTATTTTTACCGACTCGAATATTCAGCATTTCTGATGTTATAGATTCTAGCACATCACTGAGATGTTTATAACTCAACTTAAGATTGACAGAATTCTTCCCCGCATACGTGCACTCTAGCAATGTTCTAGACGTGTTTCCTACGTCGTCCTCGGAACTTACCGATAACTTGTGTGTACCTTCTCCATTCCTGATAACTACAAGAGAAATGGAAGAAAGGGCGTCGGTAGCGAAGATCTTTACAGTCTGCACTGCATCCTTCAAACTTTTAGAATCGACTACTACAGAACTGTCATTCATCACAGATTGAGAAACGAATGCCTTCTCGATTTCCGGGTACGGCAGTGTGGATCTGATGCTGACAATTTCATCATGTCCTACCTTCAAACGAACGTGGCTATCAGATACCCCGAAAAGGGCCTCCTCTGAAGGCGACGCTCCTAGTAGGGCGATGAAATACTTAGAGGAAAGTTCTGGAATATTCACTTCAGGAAGTTCTACTGAGGGAAGCGTCACCCTATGCATTCGACTCCCGTCGCTGGAGATGAGAATGCCATGCTGCACATGAATCTGCTGCATAGATGCTCTTGAATATCCACTAGCTGTAGCTTTGATCACTGATCGAAGTCCAGTCTCTAGTACCTTAGAAGGAATAGATACGTCAATAAACTCTTCCTGGACATACCTTCGCATAGCACTTCTAGCAGGGAGAGAGATTGTCCATCTAGAGTTTCCCGAGGTAACTGTAAGAACGAATCCTACACACGTAATGGTAACCAGATCTCCGGAAGTCAGCTTCAGCACATCCGAGAACTTTTTAGCTGGGACATATACATCCTCATCCGTGTGAGTCTGCACCTTGTAGTAGTTAGATGCGAAGAAGTTCTCCCCGTCGGTAGCGAGCACCCGCAGGAATCCCGCAGAGTTGCCCGAGGGAGCCACGGAAGTAAGCTTCAGAAGCTCAGTTCCCTCGATGATCCCTGACTCCTTAGAGACGCTAGATACGCGAGAGATGAGCTTTCTAAACTCCTTGGTCTCAGCCGTGATGTGAAACCTCTGCTCAGTTGGGACGAATTCAGGTACTAGCTCAGGATCTATTCCAGTATCAAACACCATTAAATAAGCTCCCGAAGAGACTTGTCTGCTTCATCCAGCTTTAACTTAATAGAAGCCTCTAGCTTTAGTCTAAGCGTCTCCGCCTCTTCTATGGTAGAGACCTTGAACTTGGTCTCTAACTCTTTCTGTAGCTCCGCCTTCTTATTCTGAGCCTGTTCTAGCTCTAGCTCGGCGCGAGTCCTATTCGTCTGAGCCGAGGTGACGCGCCTCTGTAGATCAGACAATCTTTCTTGAATGTTCATAGTATCCCTTTCCGCATTACGTTTTTTGCTTTCAACCATAGCTTATCATAAGCGAAAGTCAAGTTCTACAGGATTTGCGAGATTAAATTATCGCGTGCTAGAATCCTGATTACGCGTATGCGTAGGGGGCCGCCTCTTTCGAGAGGCTCTGACGACAGGGACTTGAGAGATCAAGTAGCAATTCGGCTCCAAAGACTGAGACAGAAGAAATTCTGGTTCAGGTTTGGGAAGTTGTTTTCTTTGTTAGATTCAGACCCGGCCATTGAATGATCCTAAACAAATGATTTTAGGACACGAGTTAACCCAGCAAATAATTGTTTTCTCAGATTCAGTGAGTCGCCACCTAGAAAAGATTAATCAAAATAAGCTTGCAAGAGCTTATATATTTTTATCTTTTGCTGGGGGTAGGGGGCACATCTGACTCTAGAGAAAGCATTCTTCACCAAGCCTGAAAGGTGTAGCTTCCAGCAGGAGATAGCGGAGCTAAAGAGGCAAAATAACCTGAATAATCAAAGAATTAAGGATAATTATGTTCACTTTAAGGCGATTTTCAGGAAAAGTGAACGTATAATAATAGTGAACAGTTTTATTAACGAAACCTACAAAGAAATGAAAGGCATTATGATTACTCCAGAGACCATGGAAAGATTGACGGAAATTTACAAGAAGCGCCTCTCAGTACCTTCAGGGCCTGGAGGAGACGATTGGCCTAAGGAATGGAGAATTCGGGTAGAGGACACCACTACTGTAGAAGATATTGAATTTTTCCATCAGGTTCTTCAAGAGATAGGGCCTGAAATGGCTTACGTAGCCAGAGTATACGCAGATGTGTGGTCTAGTTTTAGGACAGGCTTGCGTTGTTCTGTGTGTGGCATGACTGCTAATCAGTCAAAAGCTGCAAATTATGATTGCGCTAGAGAGTGTTAGTGGTAGACTGATACTATGACTACTATTACTGAAGTGAAGAATCGAGCTATTTATGTTCGATCTGAGTTGGAGAGAGATAAGACTGCTCTTGATTTGACTACCCAGCGCCTTAAGGATACTGAGACTAAGATTTCAGATTTGAAGGGCCAATCTGATGTACTTGATCGAGTGACTATTTTGCTAAACTCCATTGGGGAGAGCAGGCAAAAAGAGGCTCAGGAGAAGATCGAGGGAATTGTTACTAAAGGATTGCAGAGCATCTTCGGTCCTGGTTATTCCTTTCATATCAATCAGACGATGCGAGGAAAGAATGCTTCTATTGAGTTCACGATTCGTACCTATCTTGATGATAAGGTCATTGAGACTGACATCTTGCATAGTCATGGCGGAGGACTCTCTAGCATCGTAGGATTCATTCTTCAGTTGACTATCCTGTTGTTGTCTAAGGAAGAGACCGCTAGGGTTCTGGTGCTGGACGAGACGTTTGCTGCGGTGAGTGATGAATATCTAGAGCCTTTAATGGATTTTGTCAAGGAGATCATCGAGAAGACAGGGTTCCAGGTAATTTTGGTGACACACCAGCCTGCTTGGTCTGAGGTAGCAGATGTAACTTATAGATTTGGAAATAAGAAAGGAATCACATATGTCCGAGAAGACTGAACTGGAAGACCCTTACTTCACTATTACTGTCGGAGCCAGGGAACTCGTGGATAATTTGAGCATTAGAGAAAGGTATCTTCGAAAAGAAATCACTGATATTTTAGTAGCTGATGATTCCTGGCTTACTTCTCGTGTACTGGAGTTGATTGATGAACTTCGAGGGAACCTAAAGACACAACAGGAGATACTAGATGCAGCTAGCGATTGATTATAGGCCCCAGACGTTTGATGACGTTGTAGGACAAGACCTTACTGTGAAGGCGTTGCGAGGCATGGTTTCCTCCAGAGATCTTCCTAATGGATTGCTATTTGCAGGAAGTACAGGTTCAGGAAAGACCACCCTAGCTAGGATCATTGCACAGGAGCTAGACGCGAACACTATTGAGGTCGATGCTGCTTCTAATGGTGGCGTAGCTGAGATCAGAAAGCTCACTGATAATCTGAAATATATGACCTCAAAGGCGCACAACGTTCTCATCTTGGACGAGGCTCAGTCACTTACTAGGGATGCGTTCAATGCCATTCTCAAGACTCTAGAAGAGCCGCCTGAGGGAACTCTATTCATCTTCACTACGACGGACCCTCACAAGATTCCTAAGACAGTGAAGACCAGGCTCATTGAGTTCAGGTTTAATCCTCTAGCTCCTGTTGACATTCTTAAGAGGCTTATTCAGGTATCTACCGCTGAGCAGATAAAGGTAGACGGAGACCTCCTGAAGTACATTGCTCTAACCGCTGAAGGCAGCGCCAGGAAGGCCCTAACTGACTTGGATCTTGCTAGAGCCTCCGAGACAACTACAGTGCAAGATTTCCGATCTCTTGCTGGTGATTTGGTTGATTACACGAGTATCGTAGAGAAGATTGCGGCTGGCGATTTCGCCGGAATGTATTCAGAACTGGATAGGTTAATGGTGTACACATCTAGAGCATCTGTGGTAGTTGATGAGGTAACTTCTATTCTTAGAGATCTTATGATTATTCGAGGCGGAGTTAGTGATACTTCTATACCGATGTTTGAGGTAAAGAAAGAGCTTGCTAGGATACTGACTCCTGATCGTGTATTTGCTATGCTTCGTATTCTCTGGGACCTCAAGACCCAAGTGCGAAGCAGAGGCGAGAATAGACAGGACGTGGAACTAGCCTTGAGTCTTCTCTTTGAAGTGGCTAATAGAGGAAAATCCTGATAGACTATGGAGTGATTTAGGAGAATTATATGGCACGAGTAATTACCATGGGTGGATTCGATATGTTTCATGTCGGACACCTTTCATTTCTGAAGGCTTGTGAGAAGATAGCTGGAGACCAGAAAGACCTCACTATCGGAGTTAACTCTGACTACTTCATGTCTACTTACAAGAGATATCCAGTGATATCTTGGGATGATCGCGTTGCTATTATTCGTGCCTTGTTTCCTAGAGCTATCATATTTGAGGTGACTCAGCATGACGCTTCTGCATACCTTGAGCCTAATCCTGCCCGAAACCCCTATGACTTTGTGGTTGTAGGCGAGGATTGGGCCAAGAAAGACTACTTCAGGCAGATTGGTATATCTCCTGAGGATTTAAAGGACTGGGGAACTGCATTGCTCTACAAGTATATTGATGAGTCAATTACGACTTCTGAGATAATCAATAAAATTGCGAAGGATTACAAGTGAAGAAAGCCGTAGTTCTTACAGTTTATAATCGATTGGATTACATAGATGAAGTACTAGAGTCATGGATTCGTGTACGAGGTCTAGAAGATTGGACTTTCTACGTTAGCCTCAATCCCTCGGACGTTACAGAGGCTATAAGAAATATTGTAGCCGAAAAATTTGCTGTAGCTGATATTCCTTTTGTGGAGATTTACCAATCGCAGACTCTTTCTGTTCTGGAGCATCACTATCAAGTATTCCATCAGTTGTTTGGTCTTGGTAATGATTTCGTTATGCGCGTAGACGATGATCTTGTAGTGTCTGATGATATCCTAGAGTACTTTGAATTCGCTATAGATGAGTACTCTGGAGATCTTACTAAGCTTTCTGTGCATGCTTATAGTGAAAATCCTCACGGTGAATTGGGAGCTTGTGTTACACGACAGGAGTTCAGTCCGTGGATTTATGGCTTTTGGAAAAGTAAGTGGGAGCCATTGAGAGACAACTGGGACAGAGACTACAGCACGTATGAAGGGATACCTGGCAATAGGTCTGGGTACGATTGGAACTTCAACCTTAGAGTATATCCATCGAACGGATATTACGGAGTCTATCCAGAAGTTTGCAGAGTGAAGAATATCGGGGCTTGGGGAACTCATGGAACCCCAGATATTCTACCGCCCGCTGTAGGATTTAATTTACATAACGAGAAGGTGTTCTGATGAGTTTTGATTTTACGGATGGTAGTATTAACAGACTTCCTGCTGAGTTGTCTGATGATCCTTACTGGGCGCAGGCTAGAAATGAAATTCTTCAGTCATTGATGGATGATGCGAAAGGTCTACCTATGTCCACAGCCCAGTTGATGCTTATGGAGAGAATGAGCAGTTTCTACGCTTTGACCAGGAAGAGGGAATCTGATCCTGAGGTTAATGTATCTAATGCTGACATTAGAGCTAATAACCGAGAGTGGCTGGAAATGAGTAAGCAGTTCTACCAACAGCTTACTGTAGGCGAGGACAAGAGACGAGCAGCCATGTTGGAAACTATTCTCTCTATCGTGCAAGATGCTGTAACCTCTGTAGAAGATCCAAGAATTAGAGACGATCTGCGAAAGAGACTTGCGGAGAAGTTTTCAGCGGCTGGCTTGTAATGCGCGAAACGCGATATAATGAAGTATCTCATTAAATAGAACAGGAGAATATATGAATCTCTCACCTTCTCAAGAAGTAGAAACTACTCAGACAGGAGGCAAGAGAACTTACGTTCTTGATACTTCTGTCCTGCTCTCAGATCCTAATGCTTACTTGAAATTTGAAGAGCATGATGTAGTTATTCCTCTTACAGTTTTACAGGAACTTGAGAAGAAGAGAAACGACATTGAACTAGGATACTTCGCAAGGAGAGCGCTTCGAAACATTGAAGAACTTAGAACTACTAATGGTACTCTTCTTGCCCCAGTTGTCTTGGGAGATAATGCTACTCTCAGAATTGGAACTGACGCTGATATAAGCTATCTTCCAGCGACCATGAGAAACGGACTGAATGATAGTCTCATCCTTGCCGAAGCCCTGCGTTATCATTCTCTGCATTCTAATGTAGTAGTGGTCTCTAAAGACCTTCCCATGCGTATCATGGCCTCTCTAGTAGGACTAGATGCGGAGCCATACCGCAATGAAATGCGGTACTCGGACGACTGGACAGGCTTAGAGAAGGTAGAGATTTCCCACTCAGAGATTGAGACTCTGTTCAAGACCAAGGAAGTATTACTTCCTGCGCTAACAGAACTTCCTGTCAATACTGGAATTGTCGCGAAGTCTGGCACTTCTTCCGCCTTAGCGGTTCATCTAGGAAGAGGAGCGTACTCCCTCATTGAAGACTCTGAGGTATTTGAGGTATCTGCCAGAAGCGCAGAGCAGCAGATTGCAATCTCCCATCTCAAGGCCACTGATGTAGGAATTGTGAGCATCGGAGGAAAGGCAGGTACGGGTAAGAGTGCCCTCGCTTTACTGGCTGGAATTGAGGCTGTCCTAGAAGAGCAGAAGTATAAGAAAGTCATCGTTTTCCGTCCGCTATACTCAGTAGGAGGACAAGATCTAGGATACCTCCCAGGATCGCAAGAGGAGAAGATGGACCCTTGGGAGGCTGCTGTCTGGGAGACACTAAGTCCTCTAGTCTCTGAGAATGTCATTGACGAGCTAAAGAGTAGAGGACTGATTGAGGTACTTCCTCTCACTCACATTAGAGGCCGGAGTTTTCACGACGCTTGGGTTATCGTGGACGAAGCGCAGAACCTGGAGAGAAACACGCTTCTTACTGTACTTAGTCGAATGGGACAGAATAGTAAGATCGTTCTTACCCATGATATTGACCAGTCTGACAATCTTCACGTAGGGAAGCATGAGGGTATCGTGTCCGTGATCGAGGCTCTGAAGAATAATTCTCTGTTTGCTCATATTCAGTTGAGAAAGACTGAGAGATCGAAGATTGCGGAATTGGTATCTAACCTGCTAAACTTTTAATGAATGGTTAGTGGATGGACCATTCGCCTCCTAGAGACAAGAGTCCGCCAGAACTTGTAAAAACCCTTATCGGGTAAGTTCTGGCGGACTTCTTTTTGTGCTATGATTGAAGACATGAAAGCAAAACACGCAAAGACCATTCGATACGGAATTATGAAGGCTCTAGAGACGAAGTATGGGCAGATAGACGACCCCTTCTACGAGAAATTTCATGAGGCTAGAAGCTACGATTACGAGTATCACCTGCCTGAGACAGCGTTCAGGCGCACAAGGGCGAAGCTTGTACAAACCTTTGAGTCTTCGCATACTTACGAAGAGAATGAGCAGGCGAAGGCTAACTTCGAAATAGCCAAGAGAAACTACTATGAAACAACCTCAGAGAGATACCAAAGACTACAGCTAGAGAAGCTGCAAGCCATTGACGATAGGGTATGCAGAATTGAGGGATACCTTCATCTGTAGTATAATGGCGGATAGACTTTACTCTTTACCGAGGATGTATAATGGCAGACAATATTTTGAATCTAGCTAAGGATGACTACGAACTAGTATGGTTCCTTGCTTCTACTAAGCCTTGCTCTTTAGAAGTCAAGAAGGGCGACAAGGATAACTGGATCGAGCGTGCAGGAGGCGATCTTCCTAATTATATTTGCGAGGTAGCCAAGGGCGTCATGAGGTCTGGTAAGTCCAGATCTGCTGCTATCGCTATTGCTATTTCTAGAATCAAGAAATGGGCAGTAGGAGGGGATGGCGTCAACGCTGATACAGTAGCCAAGTCAGTGAAGGCATTAGCTGCCTGGGAAGCCTTGAAGGCAAAGAACGCCGCCAAGAAGATTATCAAGGCTTCTAGTCATTGCATAGGAGATTACTTAGTTCTTTCTGAAGTTAATTCTTACAACTTCGATCAGGTACGCGCCGCCTGGGACGCTCAGATGAAGAGATACCGAGACGCACAAAGGGCTATCAGAGAAGCATCTGGAGGCCGACAGGAAGTAGATGAGCCTTATTCTTGGGTCCGAGAAGTGTGGTCTGACTTTATCATTGTTGAGATGGAGTCCACAAGAACAAACCTCAAGGTTCCTTACTCATTCGAGGGTGGAGAGGTAACTTTCTCGATTCCCGAGGAAGTGGAGCAGAAGTGGGTATCTAAGGAAACTGAATGGAGTTCCACCGTACAGAAGTAACTCTTAGGAGATGATATGAGTGGGAGTTCTTTCAGGATTTTTACAAGACGATGACAACTTTAAGGTCAATGCCTTAAGTCATATATTCGAAACGCAGCCAGTTTCTCTAGATGAGTTTATCTACGGCGAGGATTATTTGGCGTTCCCTCAAGAGCCTGGATTGTCTCCTATCCAATATGAAGTCGTGATGTACGCAGAGAGAATATACAAGAACGATCTTTACCCCTTAATGGCCAAGGAGTTCGGAGGCTACTGGGCTGACGTGGAAGATCTTCGAATGGTGAACGTGCTGAACATTTGTTGGGGCAAAGGGGCAGGAAAAGACGCTATCGTTAGAATTTGTGTTCTTCGCATTATCTATCTCTTGCTATGCCTAAAGTCTCCTCAGAAATACTATGGCATGCCTGAGTCTGCTTCTATTCACGTTTTGAACATCGCCGCTAACGCTCCACAGGCCAACCGTGCTTTCTTCGAGCCTATGACAAAGGATGTAAAGAGAGGATGGTTTGCGGACAAGGCACAGGCTAAGAAGGCGAGTATTGTATTCAATAAGAACATCGAAGCCATCTCAGGTCACTCTTCAGTAGACGGACAGGAGGGTTTGAACCTCATTGCCGGAGTTGCTGATGAGATCGACGCCTTCAAGTCCAAGGATGAGATGGTCGGCCTAGGCAGACGATCTAGGGAAGCGAGCACGTCTGCCGAGTCGATCCTTAACATGCTTAGGTCGTCGTGCTCTACGAGATTTCCTGAAGTCTATAAGCAGATGACCATCTCCTTCCCTAGATACAAAGGAAGTAAGATTCAGCAGTTAATTGCGGAGGCAAAGAAAGATATACAGGATGTAGGATCTGAATCTAACTTGTACTATTCTGGGCCGCATGCTACGTGGGAAGTGAATCCACTTCGCAAGAGATCAGACTTTGATCAAGATTATCGAAGAGATCCTGTAGAGGCAGACGCTAAGTATGGCTGTAATCCTTCCGCTTCCGGAATTCCGTACTTCCGAGATATGAAGATCTTTGAAGACTCTATAGACCGCGACGAGCCTGCCATTACAGTAGATTATGAACTTCAGACCGTAGTATCAAAGGATACTGGAGTTGAATCTCAGCAGTGGGAGCCAGTATACACATTTGCGGAGTGGTTCAAGCCTATTCCCGGAGCTAGATATGCACTGCACGGAGATCTAGCGATTGTAGGAGACCGCGCTGGCGTAGCTATGTCCCATGTAGTGGATTGGGTAGAGAGAGATGTTACGGTAGTTACCGATGATGGGCAGCTAGAAGTACGAACGGAGAATATGCCCATCATTAGAAACGATTTCACTATTGCTTTCTCTGCGGATATCGGATCTAAACCAGCCAGAGAGATCAAGGTTAGATGGGCGAGAGAGCTTGCCTTCCAGTTAATTAAGAGAGGATTTTTAGTAGTTCGCTATACTTTTGATCAATTTCAGAGCGCAGACTCGATGCAAATACTAGAGAGTGCGGGCATCGAGAGTGAGAGAGTTTCTACTGATCTTAATAACAATGTTTGGCGTACTCTTAAAGATGTGGCGTCTGATCGCAGACTTAGAATGGAGAAGAACGAAGATCTAACTGATGAGTTAGAGTCCCTAATTGACTTAGGAAGGAAGGTAGATCATCCTCCAACTAAGGGCAAAGATCTCGCTGACGCTTTCGGGTGTTCTATTGTAGGCGCTATCGCTGCGGGAGGGTCTGAGGACTCAGGTTATCTCGAAGTTCATTACGGAAATTCTATCTTTGATTTTGAGCTTCCTGGTGGTATACTTGCGCAGAACATGCCCATTGGGGTATCATTAAATGGATCGATGCCTATTGGAATGACACTGGAGGGACCTCTTGGCGGATAATACGAGCCGACGATTGGGCGATAGAACTCGCAGCGTCAAAGAAGCTAGACACGAAATTCAGCCTCTGAATCTTGAGTTGGGCGTAAATACTCAGCTTCCTTTTTCTACTACGTACAGACCTGTAACGTCGGAACTAAAAGGTATCAACGCTTCAGATACGAAAGATCTGGAAGAGCTATTAAGAGACGAACAGGGACTTGGTCCCTCTATTCGTCAACTGAAGGCCATGAGAATGACGGACGGTCAGGCCAGAGGTCTGTACTCCATTCTTACCCTCCCCTTCCGCGCAGCTTTGAAAGGATGCACCTTTGTTCCTGCGGAGGGAGGAGACGAAGAAGCCGAGTTTATCACTGGTGTTTTTCTAGATCCTCCATATGCCGGAGGAATGACAGTAACTTTCCAGAGATTCATGAGTCAACTACTACAGGCTCTATTTGATGGATTCGCTGCTTTCGAGAAAGTTTACGAGATACCAACTACCGGCAAGAGAAAGGGTAAGTTAGTACTTAAGAAACTTGCTTATCGTCCCTCAGAGACAGTTACCTTCATCACTGATAGAGAAGGCAGCTTCCGAGGAATCAGACAGCAGACACACGCATTCGGTAAGTCTGTAGATGTATGGATTCCTAAGCAGAGAGCATTCTATTACGCTGCCCACGAGGAAGAGAATCCATTCTATGGGGTATCGTACTTTCAGACAGCATTTTATCACTGGGATAAGAAAGTAAAAACTTACTTTATTGCTCATCTAGCCGCTCAGAGAGCCGCAGTTGGAACTCGATTAGGAACCATCCCCAACTCAGCGAGCAGGACTGCCAAGCAAGAATTCGCTAGAAATCTTAGTAACATGGCAACTAACCAGTATATAGCCATGCCTGAAGGCTTCACTATCGATAGCTTGAAAGAGGGAGGAAATTTCGACTTCCTCGCCTACATCAATCATCATAACTCTCAAATGTCTAAGAGCATTCTCGCTCAATTCTTCGATAAGGATCAGGGAGCAGGCAAGGCAGAATCTTCTGTTGTAGATAATGAGTCTGGCGCAGAAGATTTCTTTCTGTTGCTTCTTCAGGCCATCATGGATGACATTGCTTCGCAGATTAACCATTACATCATTCCAGATCTTATTGATGCCAACTTCAAGGGACAGAAGTATCCAAAGTTCACTTGGGGTAAGCTTACTGATGACCAGAAGAAGAGAGTGGCTAAGACGTTTGACAAGCTTTCTACTGCCGGAGAGGCAGCTAATGTCACTCCAGAGTTCATGCGAGAAATCGAAAAGAACATGGCTACTGAGCTTGGACTTGAGATCGATTACAACGCAGTAGAGCAGCGTGAGCAGCAAGAGCAAGAGATGATGGAACAGCAGCTTAATGCGGAACAGCAGGCGGCAGCGGATATCACTCTAGACGAGCTAGAGAGCACCACTCTGGAAGGTGACGAAGATGTCACACTTTCAGGCGTGGAAGGTGATATGCTAAGATTAGCTTATACATTCCTAGATGAAGTGGCAGGTGAAATAGATGCCTAGAAGAAGTAACCGAGTAAACGGCATGCTGTCTCTCGCAGCTACTCCTCCAGAAGAAAAACTCTTTCGAGGAGAACTTACCTCGCAGGAATTTATTTCCTTAGTCTTGTCCTCAAAGAATGAATCCGAAGTTTTGGAGCTAGCTAGGCGGGTAATGACAGAAGCCGGAGCCAAGTACTTTGGAGTTCCTATAGGTACGCTAATCTCTCCGGACGAAGAAGATGACGCCAAGGCGAGACATCGCGGACGGACCGCTCCTCCTGGGTCAGTTACTGGTAGTAATCAGAAACGAGCAGATCAGAGCGTTCCAGGGAGTGGAAGTTCTACAGAGACTTCTCCTAAAGCCAGCGCTACTACCAGAAAAGATGAGAACAGAAATTTAGCGGACTTGCAGTCTTCACCTCCTGAAAGAAAGATGATGAAGAATTCCCTTTCTGGAACTATGCAAGTGCGGGCCGGAAAGACAGACTTCGATGTACCCGAAGGATCTACCGTATACAAATCTCTCAAGCACAAAGGTAGAGTGTATGTGGTCACTCCTAACGGAGAGACTCATGTATATACCTCAGCTGGAGAACTGGAGCTAACTCCTCAGGAACGCTTATCTCTTACCTCTCAGGTGCAAAGCCAGCTTGAGGCCGTGGCCAGTTCCGATATCAAATCCGAGGAAGAAGAGGAGACCCGAGAG
>JBANCZ010002062.1:0-17545 GCA_037040025.1 Sphaerogastrella javana | reverse complement strand
ATATAAAGAACTCTCTGTCGCTGTCGTTGTCTGTCGGCGAAACAAACAAAGCGGCGTTCGTATACAGAATGTCAGGGTTGTCGCACTCTGCAAAGACAACAAAAATTCAACAGCTGTTAGCTAACATTTGGCATTTTGTAAACGTAAACATGATTTTACCGACATTCGAATATTAATTAATTCAACACTTTTAAATTTTAATAAGAGGTACTACCCAAAATCATAAAAATTTTAACTTTTTTCTTTAATTAAATTTTTGATGCAATTGGTTGCTGTTTATCGATAATCGCGCATATCGTTCGTTCACTTGTTGCCAGATCGTTGAAACAAATTCAGGTGGAAGTGAAATCATATTTCGCTAACCTGTGGAGAACATTTATCAACAATTCGGCAAAAGTTGAATTGTTTGGCAATCAACATGCTAATTAGGATTATCTCAGCAGCGATAAAGTGAGCAGCCGGCTGGAAAATTGCGTAATAATGCAGCAAACACGTGTGAGCATATACCAAATGGATGATCAATTTCAGTCATAAATAATAATAATAAAATTCCATGTTACTTCTAGCTATTGAGGCAATTTAGTGGTATTGTCAGGCGACAATTCCACAGTAGACGCTTAACCTCCCAAGACTGCAAGTGTCCAGTCAAACAATCAAAAACAAACAATCAAATAAAAAAGAACCGTCATTTGGTTGGGATTGGATTTGGTCTGACTGTAGCTGTCGCCGTTGCATACGATGGAATCGTTAACGATTTCACATATTGTGGGGCGTCAGTACGCTTCATGCGTTCCGTGAAGACAGCAACATTGATAGGGATTGATTACTGGAGGCTGGACAAAACAGATGCCCAATATGCGACGAAGCTGAAGTTGCTGCATAAGAAGAGCGCTGAACGTCTGCTGGAAACCTGCCTGTTGAATGGTGGTCTGTATATTAAGGTGGGCCAAGGATTTGCTGCAATAAACCACATACTTCCCATTGAATATACCAGCACTCTGTCCGAGCTGCAGGACAAATGTAATCCTACCTCAAAGGCTGATATACAAAAGGTCTTTAGAAGCGATTTCGGTCAGATGCCAGAAGAAATCTATCTGGAATTTGATTACAAACCTGTAGCAGCAGCCAGCCTGGCGCAAGTATTCAAAGCGAAACTCCATACTGGCGAACAAGTCGCTGTTAAAGTGCAATACAGCGATCTTCAGAAGCGTTTCATCAGTGATTTGGCCACCATCATATTTCTGCAGGATATCGTCGAGTTGATCTTCAAAGACTACAACTTCGGTTGGATTTTGACTGATCTGCGGAAGAATCTAGTACAAGAACTGAACTTTGAGCTGGAAGCACAAAACTCTGAACGATGCGCAAGGGATTTGAAAAAGTTTCATTTCGTTAATATACCAAAAATCCATTGGTCCCACACGAAAAGGGTAAATAATCTATCTAAGAGATATATATTATAAATTTGATTTGAACGTAGAATAACATTTTAGTAATGTATTCTTTAGCGCGTGCTTACTATGGAGTGGATGGATGGCTGCAAAATTAGCAATTCGAAAGAGATACGAAACCAGAAACTAAGCTTCGCTGATATAGATATGAAGCTCTATCATATGTTCTCGGAACAAATTTTTCACAGTGGATTTGTGCACGCTGATCCGCATCCGGGCAACAGTGGGTAATCGAAGAAATGTCACTGTAATAGCAGCTAATTAAATTACCTGACATTTATCTAGTTTTTGTGCGTAAGAATTCCAAAACCGGCCGTGCAGACATAATTCTGTTGGACCATGGTCTTTATGAGGAGCTGCCAGCTGACGTGCGTAGACCCCTGTGCGAGTTCTGGGAAGCAACCGTCCTCAAAGATGAAGAGAAGATGAAGGCTGCTGCACTGAAAATGGACGTAGTTGAATATGTGAAGTTTGCCGAAGTATTATTCCAGCAGCCTATACGCATGAGTGGTGGTCACATACGCAGCAAACTCTCCGAAGAAGATCTTGCGCACATTCGCCAAGTGGCAAGAGATAATTTTGATAGAATTATGAGCACCTTGCGGGAAATGCCACGTAGCATGCTGTTCGTTGTGTAAGTATACATAGCAATGAAATTTATTTGAGCTACTATAACTCGACTTATTCTGGCAGGCGTAACCTGAACACAGTGCGTGCCATTGGTGATATACACGGGAATGTGGTGGATCGTCCTCGCATCATGGCTCTCTATGCTCAGAGTTGTTTGTATACGGATCAGCGAAGATCGCCGGTGCAGTATATCCGCTGGATATGGCGGCGAGTGCACTTCGAATACTGTTTGCGATCAACCACGCTGAAACTACACATCTTGAATTGGTATTTCAATCTGTTGTATTTATTAGGCCGAGCTCCAGCCTCAGCGCGAACCTTAATGCGTGATTTAATGGAACAGGATAAACATCATTTGCATTAGAACATGAAATTCCTTTTAGACTATTCACGTACATTCGTCAGTGTCCGTAAAGTTTTAAATTTTAGTCATTTTTTTACTGTCAAACGAATAGATTAGACCCATTCTCCAAATATATGAATGATATGAAGTACATTTAGTTTGGGTTGTGATATTTGTTCACCCTTTATTTTGAAATAAAATTGTTGAAAACTTGCTCAAGGTTGGCGGCTAACTCAAAACAGTTAGCAGTTATTGCTAACCAACATTCACTGTCACTTACTTGCCCGAAAACATCCAATCAATATGTGAGGCATGCGGTGTATGCTCCACCGTATACCCTGTAAAAATACAATCAATCTGTGATACAGAAATGCAACATTTTGTAACTACTAGTGATTAAAGAAAGCGCGTAGTTCTAATTCGCACAATCATTTTTTAATTATGAACCAACAAGGGTATCACATATAGCCAGTTATGTTCAGCAACTAAATCTGAACGCCAACTATAAAGTAACACATATTTCTGACCCGAAATAGGCACAAATGGGCGTCAACAACTACATATTTCCGGTTGTGTGGGCCAGGCATCAACGTGCCAAAAAAACATAAAAAAAATCGCCTGGCACGATATGTGCAAGTGACGATGCCTCCCCTTGAATCAGACTGTTCGGGTAAGACTTTCACTTATGACACCATTGAGTATATGGGGCAGCATATCGTGTGGTGCACACAGAACTAAATTCAATTCAATTTCATTTAAAGTTACTTTCGCTGACTGACTGACAGACAAGCCAGTCGAGTCGCGTTGAGTCGAGTCGAGTCCTTTAGTCTTATAGCTGAACATGGTGCAGTGGCATCAATTAAATATAATTCACTTAAAAATTGTTTGTAAAAGCATTTAAGTAAAATACTTTAATGTTAAATATTTCATTGATATACTTGATCATGTTTTTTACCTATAAAGATAAAACAGAGCTATGTACAGATTGTAAGTATTGGTATTTTATTTTCTCAGGATTTAATTGTAATTGTTTATGGTATTTCTATACATATGCTAGATAGAATACATATAATAGATACAATCAATCAGCAAGTATGGAATTCAAAGTCCTTGACTACACCATAAGCGAGGAATTTGAATTTCTTAGTAAATTTTAAATTAATCTACGTATAGTATATGGTGGCATAATATTGTCTGCTATATCTGGTATTTTTTATAGTGTAAACTCTATATATTTAATACACCATAGTTTCCTTTGGATTGAATAAATCTTATTCAGTTTACAGATAATTATTCTAGGAGATTTTTTTAACGTCTTCAGCTGTTACCTTTCCAAAATGGAACGCCGTTTCTAATAAAATTCATAATCTAAAATTGAAAAGAATATTTTGTTCGGTATATGTATATTTTAAACCACTGTTCTTGGTGTCGTTGTTTTTTGTTGTTGTTGGCGCCACGGCTAAATATGAAATTAAAAATCAAAAACGAAAAACGAAAACAAAAGCGTGAAACGCCAGAAAGGTCTGAAATGTTGATTGTCAGGCAAAAAGGCAGAGGTACCTCAGAGGGCACCCAGAGACCCTGAGAGACCTCAGAGTAGCTCAGGCATCAGCTGGGTAAAACCATTTGCACACAAGTCGCAGAACGAAGCAAAAGGTTCGCGAGCGGAAATCTAAATTAGCTGAGCGGAAAACTGGAAAAGCGGAAAAGCTCACTATACTTACCAATTAGCAATGAACAAGGAGTTTATCATGCAGGGCGGTGCGCCCATCACAACTGAATTAGCAACGGTAATAATCATCTTAACCCGCTCCTCTTCTACCGATGAAGATACTGTGTACCATATACAACATCATTATTCCAGGAACTGCGTAAGCTTGTCTTTGGCACCGCTGCAATGCCTATGCGTGCCGAATGGCTGCAGACGGCCTTCGTCTATGGGGCAGGGCCCAAGGAAGAAATGGCTTATGGTTTGCGGTCTGCACGAAATGCTACACGGGGCATGCTGTCCGTGGTGCAGGGCTTCATCCTAAAGTATTTATTGTTTGCCCGTAAGAGTAGTCGATCAGCTTCTACCACTGAGTGCGTATAGTTAATTAGCGGCTTGAATTCTGTGCATATGAAAATGATTGTTTTTCTTTTCGTTCAGTCCGCTTTTGGCCACGGCTGATATGCAGCGAGATGCACTATTTAATGCCCTAATCGAAATTCTGCGAACTATATCGGACAAGGGCAAGGTCACCATGGTCCTGCCCTCAGAGGATGAAGTCTTTGTTGATCACAGCGCTAGCTATTTTCACGATACTATTACGGAAAAGGTAAGCGATTGCATAATCATTGCTCTATTGACTGAATTTCCAGTGAACAATTGAAGGCATTTAAAATGCTTAATTTCATTAAGTAACAAATTTTATGTGTACTCTACTGCCACTACTTCAAAAAGGTTTATTAAATGATTTAAATATTTATATTTATGATCAGAACGGCAACCTAAATTAATATAACTAAAAATTAATTAACTAAATTAATATAACTTTTCCACGATTTGAGAATATATGATTTCTTACCGATTTTGTTCCTAGCTAAACACATCGATTTAGATTTGAAAAGATTTAGGGGCTTTATGCCCATCTAGCCCTTTGTCATAAAACTTATATGAAACTCTATTCGATCTTTTAGTAGTACTTTAGTTGATTTCAATGACTCCAAGAGAACCTATGTTTAAATTAAAGGGGTCCTGTATAACTATTGAACTGCCAAAAATGTGTAACACACCGAAGAGCATGTTGCTCGACCCATCGAAAATAAATATAATATTTATTTACAAGTTGAAATTAACTAAATCGTCGCTATGATACATCATTAAAATGATTCGAAATATAGGAAAATCCACTTTAGCGTCATATGATAAACACGAAATCAATTTGTGCCAAAAAACGCGATTATTGAAACTGACACCGCGTAAAATAATGGTTTCATGTATAGTTGGGGTATATGTGGCTTATATTAATTGACAACTACATGCCGGACGGTACAGAATTCTCTTAAACAACGACATAAATAATTTTTAATCAATGTGTTATTCTATTTGTGAATGCTTTTAATGATTTTCCATTCTACAGCTTTATGTCTTTACACTCTCACCAAATGAGGAGCTGGAACACTTTATGAAGCGAAACTTCAAATACGTAAGAATATTGGGTCAATTAATTGGTGTATATAGTAGTATAATAGTCTATAATCGTAGCAATAGTTTTTAGTTTTCTAAATATTCTCAAATTTTTCTAATTCAAAATGAAAAAGTTCACAGAAGAGGAAACGCCGGGCACCCTGCTGTTCCTCTACAGCGCCGTACTCACACGATCAATGGGAAAGTAAGATTTCAAGTAAAGAGCATTTTAAAATCAGATGCAAAATTTTAAAGTTAAACAACATATAGTCGTATTACATTTATAATGATTTTTATGATTTTTCATACAACTTTACCATCTGATGCATGATATCAGAGTGCGCACGGACCTCGACTCTACGAAGGGTTCACCGTTGACCATGAGCAACCATGAGGAGGGTTCCCTGATGATAGTCACCTTGTTGTTGACGGGTCGTGCCACGCCCTATATACACAATGGTGTCATCAATGTGGGCGATGAGAACAGCTATGTGCGTGTCAATACGGAATAATACATCTATGAACTGCTGCTGATAGTATTTTTCATCCTATACTATAGGCGGTACCGCAGTACGGGGTTCTGAAGCGTTGCATGATCGGATTGCTACTCTGGGATATAGAGTCTGCCAATGTGAGTATTGTTATATAATACTGGACTTGCGGTTAATATATGGTACCATGATCATTTAATTTCTTAGGCGGCAGTTAATCAATCCCGTCAACCGGGATCCCGTCTGAAGACACCAAACTATCCCATTTGGATAACCAGTTGTACCGGTCATTTTGGCGTGATTTTTAATCGGAATCCGGATCTGTTGCGCAATTACCATGCCGAGTCGCGGTTCGATGTCGTCTACTATAGCTGCTCGGGCCATCAGATACTAATGACCATCGATAATCGCACGTATAATGAGCAGGCATTGGTCATGTTGGAGCGACAACCGATTACGCCGGAGAACAGCTCATTGGCACCCGGCAAATCGAGCAAGGACGATGCTCTTGCTGGGGGTGGTTCAGCTGGAGGTGGTTCAGCTGCTGTTGCCTCCGGTGGCAGTGTTACGGTTGTCGCTGGCGCTGGTGGTACTAGCGCTGGCAACGATGTGGTCGCCAAGGAGGAGTCAACGCTAAACACCCCGTTGCAGCGTTTGATTCATACCAAGTGGGAAGAGGCAACTATAAGCTTTCACGTGCAGCCATCGATGTTGAGTTATCTTTTTAGTACCACACAGTAGAAACAAGTTATAACGACCGCAATAACTATATCAATACTAGACCGTAACATATCCATAGAGAGTATTACAAATGCAAAAGATGTACTTCTAGTACTTTTGGTGTAGATCATATAGATTTTCTATAGGTATCTGTATCTTGTCAGCTTGTTATGTTGTCTCTTGATCTATGATATAAATCGACTTTCTTGGCGAATGACCAATACTCTCTACGAGTACCTCACACCTACACTCTATCACTTCTGGTCAAGTAAGTCTCATTAAAATAATCGAACAATGTAGATTTTCAATTAATTAACACTCACAGCAAATAGTTTTAAAGCAAGTTAACGAAAGCAATTCTTTTATAATTCTTAGCTTTAAGTCAATCAGTTAGATATAGTAAATTTTTGTTAGTAAATATATAATGGTATAATGGATATAATGGTAAATTTAAATATTTCCAGTTCCAAATTTTGTCTGACATGATTAATGTATGTTAAATATAAAAAATAGTCTTCTGTAGGTTTTTGGTATTATAATGCTTAAAAGAAAGCGAATTAGATACTAGTCACAACTTAAAATCAAACATCTTTAAATAGTTAATGCTGTTAAGGACACTTTTTCCAATTATCAATAATCAATTTATTTAATTAGTGCCTTTAATTGTACGCTTTCTCTTTAACAAAAACAAAACACCCTGCACATTTATTAGACTGCTATTAACGCTCTACTGTTTCCAATATATTTGCAACATGGTATTTGAAAAAGATACACTGAAATTGAACTTATTCAAAATGAAAACAGATACAGCGATGGTAAATCACGTAAAATATTGCGGATATCATAGAAACAGCATCAACTGGCACAAATAAAGGAGCAAATTTGTTGAAATCTTTAACAAATCTGCTTCAAATGATGTATGGCCTCTCTCTATAAAGTAGTGCGACTGCAGGAACCCAAAAATGTTCAAGTTGCCGCCCTGGAACCACTAGATAACATAAAAAACGTATTTACTTAATATTCTTAGTATAATTAAGCACCTAACATTTTCAACATAATATTTATAATGGTATATGTTTCAATAAATGTTCAAACTATGTATTCCTTGAAAAGCCTTATCCATACTTACTTGAAGAATATTTCCAAATAATATTAAAAATAAAGTGAATTTAATAATAGATCCCGTAGCATCATCCAAGATGTTGCAGGGATTTTGAAATTCGTATTGCTTGTTTATTGAATGCCAAGAAAGTGATTGATAATTCAAACTGTTCGGTTTTCAATTTTAAAATAGTTTCTGTTTATTATTTCAAGAAATCGTATCAATTTGAGTAAGAGAATAGAGAATATTTGTATTTAAAGATTGATGTCATAATTGTATTTAAGTTGAAATAGTTGAGAATCATCGATTGTATTTTTTGCTTTAAAGAATTTATAAGAATAGTTTATCCTTGAGTTATGTAAGTTATTTATATAATTTGAAGATCTTTCATATCCTAGCTACGTAGTAATATTGTTAATACTTGTACACAAATATTTAGTAATTAATTATATGTATATTTGGTAGAAATATTTGACTTTAATACCGTTCATCATCTGCTGTTCTCTCTATCTGTCTTCATATATCTTTGTATCTCATTCCTTCGCTTTCTCTCTAGCATTATATTTAAATAAATAACTGTTATTCATAGTGTTTCAACTTAATTGGAATGCCAAACAATAAGAATTAACTGAAAATTACAAACTTTAGGTTGATTTTCAATTTCACACTTAGTGTAATTGAATTCCATCAGCAAAACCATTATATCAACTATGTATGTTGGCTTTTCAGTTTCAGTAATTGCTCCAAACTCTTTCTCTCAGCAGTTCTTCTTCTTATTATTTTATTTATTTATTTTCGTTTTGCCGTTCAATTGCCATTAGCCTCGCTATCAGTTGGCACGCGATTCCAAGTTCTACGAGCACCGAGAGGCCATGTGACCAAATCATGGGGGACGCCGCCGCTTTATCTCTCTGTCTACCAGTTTGTCTGCCAGTCGCTGTGGCTGCTCCTATGTCTCTCTGTCTGTCTCTGTCTCTGTCTCCGTCCATCAGTTGAGGGTCTAAAGCAGCTACGACGCCCTGTATGTTGGTCTATGCCAACATGCATTATTGAAATGGTTGCGGCCCACATTTTAGCTTCTGCTGATGTTTGTTTGCATTTCAGAGAGCTCTCAATGTAAATAAAGAGTGCGCGCCGCCTTTGGACACGCCCACCTTATACTAAGTGAGTGAGTGTGATGTGCTGGGCCTTGAACTGCTGCAATCACAATTCATTCGCTCAATAACTTAGGAACTGAGAAACTGCTTCAATACATTCATTTCATTTCAAATGAAAACGCAAAACTTAAAACCAAGCGAGACATAAACAATTTTAGAAATACTATTATATCATTTGAAGAATGTATAGTAAACATATTGGGAATTGTAAACAAATATCTTTATATGTTTATAAAACAGAAAATCCAATATGATTGAGAAAATGCTCTTAGATTCAAGAACAAAAATCAAGTGACATGAACAAATTTGTATTAGAGCCGTTTATAAAAGTAAATACCTTATCGACTAATACTTAGGATGTATTCTGTTTTAAGTTATCGGTTATCGGCTTGCGATTTTCTGTTTTCTTTGTTGTCTTTCATAAAGTAATGCACTTGAATAATTTGTCGTCAAAATCTTCTTAACTTAGAGTCTTGGCTTAGGATTATCATGTATTGCAAACATGTATGTATATATACAAAACAGGTCAAGGACATACAAAGGTCTATCATTTTACATACTAAGAAAAATAATAATAATATACAATACTTAATGGTATTAAATATACATATACTCTATTGGTTTCTGGTGCTGTCTTTGGGGTTCAAACATTGTGTGTAATGTATGCATTGCAAATATTGTAAAAATTTGTGCGCTTAGAGCCTAACTAACTAATAGTAACTCTGTATAATACAGGGTATTTACGCTTGTGCATGTTTATGATAGTCATATCAATTAGTATACCATAAAATATGTATTACTTAGATCAGATTTTAAACGATTACGATTACAAACGACTTCAACTTCGCATTGTACCTGTACAACTCGGTTAAAGTCACGGACACTTTGTGAGCTCACTCGTTATACCTATGCTATTAAATAAAGCCTAACTAACATACACTCGCTTCGGAAAAGGTGGCCAGAACCAGCAGGCCACGCCCACTTCCACTCCCGCTCCCACATCCACGGCCACGCCCACATCACTTCTGCTGCCGTTGCCTATGGACGCACCAGAACTTTCTCAATAAACGCTAGATTCGTGTTCCCATAACGCGTCACATTGAATGGCTGTGCAGCCGGATTCTTCTTCGTCTGCGTGTGCCAGGTGAGAATCTGTTTGCGACATACGAAAATTAAATTAAGAAATGATCTACAATATCAATTGAAGAGATTTTACGTCTCTGCAGTCATCCGCCAACAGTTCAATCTCAGCGTTGTCCAATGGCGCCAGACTACGTAGAAATCCATCCTCCTCATAGCCAGGCTTGAATGGCATCATGGCCTTTGGTCGCTCATGGAGAAATTTGACGCTCACTGCGAATCCGGCCATATCCACTGGATACTTGCGTCCACCTATCCAGCCATCGTAGTAGCCATCCAGCTTGCCGTTACGTATGATGGGACTGCTCACACCTGTCTTTGTCACCAGACCCACTGGCCACATGGACACCTTTTTGGTGTAGCGCATCTTAAAGATATAAATTGAGATTTTTGTTATGGTTCCCCATCATATTAATTTAATAATTTTAATTAATGAGGGGAATGCTGTACTGCGGCTTGCTGGGGTAACGCCTATTGTGGCCCCTCAAGCACATGTTACAACCACGATTCCTTCACAAATTGTATGGTTTGATGGTGGTATACGGTGGGTATTCTCGATTCCTCGATCCGGAGCCTAAGATATATTCTTCCTAAGGCATTGCATTCTGCTATGATGTGTAATGAGAATTCGTCCTCTATGTTACTGAATCTGCAGATACTACTGCTCACTATGCCTCGTCTGCTTAGGTGGACTCTAATTTTACATTTTACTAAACTCTTAAAGAACGTTTCAGTAAGATAACCTCAGTACTTTCTCCTTTTCCCTGAGGAACTACCCAGTTCCAAATCTTGTGTTTACCAATGCCACAATAGGGTCCAGATACTAGATATTAGATTATCGGCTGCGTCATTGCACATTGTTCTTGTGCCCCCGCACCCAGCTGAGGGTGAGTATTAATCTTATTAATCATATAATTATATGCACCATCTACTAAATACAATTTGTTTTAATTCGATAGGAAACTTCGCGTTCGAAGGAATTGCAAGTTTTCAATTAAATTGGCATACTTCTTGGTTCAATTGTAATCAAGCCTTAATAAATTACATGAGGGTCGAAGTGGAATGTTTGACATGAATTCTTTTACTTAATACATTATACACGATAGTCCAACTAAGGCTGTTAGTTGTCTGCTTGACATTTACCTGTTCAAATATGCTAATATCATAGGTGTTATCGTCGTCAGCGAAGTATAGAACCCCCTCGGTGGCATTGGCACGCAGATAATCGAGTCCTCGATTCCGATTCGAAACGCCACGGGGCTTGGCACGCTTCGTCTTCTTGTACTGCTCGGGCATGGGGGCTACATGTAGTGGATAGATCCAAAGCAGGCAAATGAAAAGGGGTGTGGATTGTGGAATGCGGAATGTTAGTATACTCACCCACAAGGTACTCGTAGGGCACTCCAATACGATCCAGGGTGCGACCCACTAATGGATTCGTCTTGTTGGCATCCTCAATTACCAGCCAGAGCAGATTGACCACATGCTTGAGGGTATAGCCCAATCGTGTTAGCTCCGCCAGTTGTTCGGGTCGGCGATAAGTGGGCGTGATGATATAAAGAGGCGGCTGCCAAGGACCATAACACAAACACAGAAAATAAGAGCGAGGAATGGAGTGAAAAAGGGAACGTATTAACTAATACTAACAAGTAATCAACGGTGTTAACTATACGCGTATGTGTGTGTGTGTGTATAGCTGTAGCTCTATGTGCGTGCATGTGTCAGTGTGAGTGTGTGTGTGTGTGTGCGTAACTGCGGCGTGTGCTACGTTTTTTATGAGCAATTATGCAAATTAATCCACCAGTTGACTAGCTTGACCGGGTTTTCGAAGCCTGCGTGTCTGTCTCCACTTGGATTACTCGTTACACTTAAAGCAGGCCACTAAACCGTTATACACACCACACAGACAGACACTAACGCACGTACATATATGTGAATGTATACCAACTAGTATATATAGTAGTAGTAGTTTGCATTTACTGGTGTAGCACATTGTTTATTGTTGACACACAAAAATGCATTCAAATTAATTTACTTTTTTTCGCTTTTTGCAGAATAAGCATAGAGAGACAGACATTCAAATAAATAAAAGTGCGCTCAACAGTAAATATTTTAAGAATGTCGACTAGCAGATACCCTATATTTATTTCCTTAATCTGTAAACAGCATTCAAAAGTATCAAATCAATTTAGAACTATATATTTCTTATGTACTTAAAATCAGCGAATGAAATCGAATAAAAGTAACGTTCCGTTATCGGTTTCGACCTTCGATAGATTAAAATATCGGTTTTGGTAACGGTTTTGGTTTCGGCTTTTAAACATAAAACGGTTTTCACGATTACGGTTATGGTTTCGGTTCTGGTTTCATTCCTTTGTCAAAATATAATCTGGAAAATCATCTTTCAATGGTTGATATTACGCACTATTCTATAGCATTATGCCCTTAGCACAGGGTATTATACCAATGACATAGAAGAATAACAAATAAAAATCCAATTCTATCGCCAGCACTGGTCAAAATTTATGGCTATTGTGTGTCGAAATACAATTACATCTATATATCTGTATATATGTATATATGTTATAAGTTAACCTACTTTTAAAGTAGTTGGTTTAGCTTTTACTTCAATTAATTTCATATTTTCTGCACAAGCGCACTTTCATAGTAATATTTGAAGAAACTTTATAAATTTGATGTACTTATAACAAACCATAGATTATATAGATACCCTTTACACACATCTTTGACATTGACTATAAACTCTAGAGCATAGTTTACACTCCTCAAGCATCCAAACTATGCGACAATCCGCATAGACGATAATCTATTCAATTGGCTTTGCATTTTGAATGCACTTTAAAAAAAACTAGATCATCATGATGAGCATCACGAGCATTACGAGCATCATGAACACCATCAGGCGGGAATGATATTCCTCTCCCGCTGTGGAAATTGGCACACAGACCCCTAGTTCCCATTGTTACTATATACTATTTGCTGTCGTCTGTTTTCTGTTGTGGGTTTCGGTGTTTAGGTTTCAATGCGCATTGAGGCAATTTTCAAATTAGGCTCCATGCAAATGCACAAATTTTCATACTGCGAACGAAATCTTTTTTGTTTGCGTACAATTTATAATTGGTGCTACAGCGGCAACGGGGGAATGGGACTAAGCGTCGGCTTTGTCATTTGATACACACGCGGCAAACTGCAACTGATTAACCCAAAAATGTAACCGAACACAACAAATTAAATGCACTCAAAAAATCATTGTCTGTTGGTTAAAAATATAGCAAATCGGTTGCATTTGAAACGCCTCGTTGGCTCGATGTTGGTCCAGTTGCAACCGTATTATTAAATCTATGCACCGCGGCCAAATTGCATGACTAATTGCATGGCTTCAATTACAAATTGTCAGATATATTTCTGCGGGCCAAAATGCATGCAGACACAGATTATGCATGAAAGGTATCAATGTAGTTCACTAAAATGAAACAAATTCGAATTTAACCTATCAGATGGAATTATATATTCATCATATAGAAAAATCAATTTATCGGAACTCTGATGTGCTATCTGTGAAATTTGAATACTGTAACCCCTAAACTTTTCGAGATCTAAATGGTCATCCGACGCAACAGATGAACAGCCAGACGAATATTAAAAGAATGACTCAGTTCGTCGTCCTAACTGTATATGATCTATAGGGTCTGATCTTATTACTCTATATTTACAATAAAGGTCTGCAAACACAAATGAAAATACTATTGTATATAGTTTAATAGATTTGCATACGTCTAATCAAATATACCAGATATGTTATATTATTTAATACACTTTGCTAAAAAACTTAATTACATCAACATCCACTCTAATGAACAGATGCAGCTAGTCAAAACATTTTGAAATACTCAAGTACGTACAGATATGAATAGGTTCACAATCAGAAACAGATATTGGCAATTATAGATAATGTATGAGTAGTATTGTACAGGCATACGTCAATATTATCAAAAATAGTAGAGAAAAAATTAATAATAATAAAGTTACATTAGAATGCTTGTAGATCTAGATTATACAGGTAATACTTGAGAAACTGAACTCAACCTTATCCTAGTTAGATTTCTATAAGTGGAGTCTATGGTTGTAGAGGAAAAATCACAAATTGCTTGTATTATAAATGATTGGTAAAAGAATTAAAGTTCAATTGATTTATGGATATTCTTAGAATTTTTCTTTTAAATAATGCATACGCTCAAGACCTACAGATTGTTTATATTATTAGCTCTTAACTATTAACGATTGTAAGTTTTGCCTTCATTTGGTTATATAAAAGTTATTTAAAATATTTACCAAAACCTAATTGAAACTAATGTTTAACATGAGGTGAAGGTATATCATTGCCATACCGCAAACTTGAAAAGGTAATTAGCAATATTAATAAATTACACCATTTGTAAAGTCATAAAGTTGGCGGGGTTGTGGGTAGAAAAGGTGATCGTTTAAAAAACATTCCTAAACAAGTACGGAAGCTGATGTAATTGTATATAGAAGACCAATTTGTATCTACACACTTAACCAAACAACAATGAACAGATATAGATATAATTAGAGCAGATATTCTATAAATATAATTGATATATTGTATACGTAACGTAAAGAGGAATGCATTTAAAAGAAATGAACAAAAAGCAATTAAAATATAAAGGCGTTTAGTTTTTAACGAAGCATTAATTGATAAGTATATATATTAAATTGTTGATTGATTTAGTTTACGTTTAGCGGTATGTGATGTTTGGATGTGCTGCTTTGAGTTAAGATTGATAGATAGATAGATAGATAGACGGAAGACAGATAGATCGATAGAAAAATAGATAGATAGAGAGAAATATTTACGGGCTCGGAAGCGGCGATAAATGTTGAGCGAATTTTGCTTATTCCCACTGTAGTTCTTGTGTTTGTTAGCAGTTTTTGGCTTGAGCCTGCTCTCGCAGTTGTTGTTCTTGGTGCTGTTGTTGTTGTTGTTGTTGTTGGTGTAGTTGTTCTAGCTGCCAATGTTGTTGTTGCAGCCGTTGATGTTTTGCCATTTGATGCTGATGCTGATACCAACGAAACTGTTGATGAAAAGGGCATGGCGGCGCCAGAAGCTGATGCTGATGCGGATACGGATGCAGCGATGTCAACTGGAGATGATGAGGCGGGCGCAGAAGGTGAGGATGAGGAGTATGTAGCATTCATAGCATGCAGCTGCCCCTGAACCTGAACTTGTTCCAGTCTCTGGAGCGTTAATCTTGCATTAGCGTTGCCATCTATGGGCGCCCATAAGTATGATGAGATGTGTGATGATGACAATGACGATGATACAGTTAGGGATGAGGATGAGGATGGGGATGTTTTATCTGTATGCTGTATATTAGTATGTTGTTGATGTTGTTGTTGTAGTCAATGTTTGAAATAGAACAAAATCCATATATCAAATATCAAATGAAATATATAGAAAAGTATACGGATATCAGAAATCGTTTACCATCAAGTAATATAGCTAGGATCTTAGGTTTTAAGCTACTTTACCATGAAAATGCATACAAATTGAATGAATAAAACTACTGGAATATTATTTACACATTTACTTAACACTCCAATTTACTATGTTGATAATAAATGTTCCAAGACAAGAAAAGCTAATATAATTTACAACTGTAAGCACTATCAACTAATTATATATATCATAATTGTACAAATGTAGGAGCATGTAAATAATTAGCCATAACTGATTCATCATTATCATATGTTTAAATATTTAACTTGTTCAACAAAGTCTGTCAAGGTTGTGAAAAGAAACAAAAAGAACACTGGAAATAATTGGCGAATGCATTTACCTTATCATATCAATTGGTGCATTTGTCTTATCATATCTAACTGTTAGAACAGCTACCCATACAATTACAGTGAACTATATGTATCTATGTCTACATTAGGTGGCACTTTGTGGCCAGGGACTCACCTTGATTACCTCGTTGGCGGCTAGGGGCTGTCGGGACATGTGATATTGATAGAGCACCATATACACACAAGTCGTGGCCACGAATATGGTCAGGTACATTTTAATGGATTTACCCAGTGCCATCTTGTTGCTGTGTCCGATTAATCGCAATTCTTTGGCCTCTGTCATTGCTCCCTGTTGTTAGATTTGTTGTTGTTGTTGTTTTTGTTTTGTTGTTGTTGTTGTTGTTGTTGTAGTGTTGTTGCTGTTGATGTTGTTTTTTTACGTGTTGGTCGTGTAACTTGCCTTTGATATTTGGATTTCATTCGTCTACTTTTGATTGCAAGTTGTCTCTATTCGCGTATTTTATTTTTCCATTTCCAATTTTAATTCTCGCCTTTGATGATTTCGTATTACTTGCTTTTAATTGTATTTGCATTGCAAGTTTTTGATTATACCTGCAATTGATTGTAATACGCTTTGGGCGGCATTTGTGGGCGGTGCGGGGCGGTTTTATCATTTGCCAGCTATGCGATGATATTACCTAAAATATACAGAAAACTGTACAAATTAATCGATTAGTCATCATTTCTCATATACATATATCACTTTATTATCAATAGGACGTCTGTTTTTTAGGGTATCTGTGTCATGAGATGAATCCTTTTTATATATATTAAGTCTTTCGATATTTCGATTGAATTGCGACTGTCCAATAATTGTTCAAATATTGATATAATTTCATGATTCTAAATTATGATAATAATTATCACCAAATATTTGTATATTCATATTATTGAATAACTCATTTTATTTTTAATTTTTCAAGAAATTCCATTCGTTTATCTAATTAATTTATATCCTTTTTTGGAACTATAGGTAATTACTGAAACAAGACAACAAAATAGATCAGAAATCGTTTCATCATTTGCAAAACATTCAGCTCTTATATAGTTAAATATACGAGAGATAAGGCAATGTTATCGGACGCCCTACAATACACCCTCACATATGTATATAACACATATACATAACTGTGCGTATTTGTATTATATAAATTCTCATTATGTACAAAATGAACAATAACAGTTACAAGTTGATTGAGCCACAACATGTAATGAGCTCTTAAATGCTATTATTGCAATTTTCCTTGAAACAATTTCTGTAGAATTTTCAACTTAAAGTTGAATGTTGATGTTGAGGAGTGGCAGGGGCTTGGAAACTGCTTGGCTGGCATATCAACAATAAGCGGAAGTTAGTCTTGTTTTGAGTTTTCCTATACTGTGTTTATGATGTTTAAGGGGGTATATTAAATGTTGATTCAATGGGTTAATCTTGAAAAATCGTTTAAACCATAAG
>JBANCZ010002061.1:0-17558 GCA_037040025.1 Sphaerogastrella javana | reverse complement strand
GTGTAGGGTTGTAGTAACTAATAATAATAATAGTAGTAAATAATAATAATAAAATAATATAGAATTTATTAAAGTTACTAAATTTGTTTAAACAGAATTTAATGGTTAGCTCTCAAAATGATTGATTGGAACACAAATCTTGTATAGTAAATAGTAACACATTTTAAGTGTAAAATTGTATGTATATGATATTTAATCGAATACCGATTATAAGAACTATGACAATGCCAAAACACTAGTTCCATTTCATAGAAATATTACTAAATATATCAAATATGTTTTAAGTGTACAATTTAATGTATATTATATTTTAGGCTCTAGCTTTTAGAGTACATATAGAAACTTACGTAATAAAGCTGTAGGTGTTGAAGCCTCGAATCAATTGATAGTGTACCGATAGAAAAAAATTAATATCTTAACTATATTAAATTTAAATTTTAAAGGCTCTAGGATCACACTCCGTATTAATGTTGAAAAATCAAGTTTATACATTGAGTAATATAATATAAGTGTAAAATTTTAATTGGATATGATATGGGCTCTAACGTGTTAGTGTCGAGCGCATGCGACTGTTGCTCTCGTTTTGTGGTTTTAAATGCGTTCTTTCTTTTTCAATCGCCATATTTGAATATGTGTCCGCCTTTTTGTCTGTCTGTCTGCTTCTTTGTGTATTCGTCTGTCCGTTCGTCTCTCTGTCTGTCTAACACACAATTTGGGTAGTTAGCTGGGCTCATCCGCTTTTCGGTTCGGCCCTAAGAAGTACGACTGCTGGTTCTCATTTAGGCATAATGCGTGTGTAAAAATATTATTATTGTGCTTTTATGTCGGCCTGCAGGCTTTTGCGGCCATTTTAGCGCTTCTGTCATAAACACACACACACACACATACACACACAGACAGTTGGAATGTCTGTGTGTGTTTGATCTACGTTTCTACAAATCGAAATTTGGTCGTGAAAATCTGCGTGGCGCAGCGAGAGATGAATACAAAATGCGGAGCTCAAAGCCAAAGCCAGAAAACAGACTCTGCTGCATTGGGTGCGGCTGAATGGGAGAATGAGGCGTGCGGCATGCGGCATGTGGCATGTGGCATGTAGCAAGGTCTGTTAGCGATGATGCTGCTGCTATTGCCTCTAGCTGCCTTCAGCTAACATAAAACATAAATGTAAAAAGTTGAACAAGAAGCCACGTGGCAATAGAAACAGAAGCAGCAAGTAGCAAGGCGCCAGGAGAGCTCATGGCACAGGCACCGGCACCGGCACAGCGAGAGGTAGGGACAAAGGGCCAGGGCAAGACAAAACTGTGGTACGTGGCAAAGGAAGTGCGACACACTTTGAAAGTGCAAACTGAAAACTCGAAAACTGAAAAACTGGCAGCTGAAAAATGTGGGAAACGTGGGAAATGTGGGGGAATGTGAAAAGCGTCGCAAGCCATCGCTCAATTCTTGATAACTGCGCGATAAAATTGAAGGCAATCGAATGACGCTTAAATGAAATTAATGGATGTTATAATAAGTTGACAGACTTGCCACTACGCCCATGGTAGCACAGGATGTTACATGTAGCTTGTAGGGAGAGTATAACAGCCCTGAGTATATTATTTGGTGTTGAGAGTGTAGAAAATGTAAAACGCAAAGGGTGTGCCATACAAATCACTGTGTAAGTGAGTAGATGGTACAGGGTATACGGTGGAAACCCTATACGATCTGAAGAATTTATGGTGTAGGGTGAGAGGCTTTGAATAGAGGGTCTATAGTTGATAGGATGTAGAGAGAAGAGGGTAGGGTCTAGAATGTACGGTATAGGGTTGAAAGAAGAAGATGGGATGTGTCGACCTAACGGTCAAACAGAGAGAGATTGTAGACCGTACAATGTAAGGTGCTGAAAGTAAGGAAAACCTGCATACAGAATGTAATGTGTAGCGAGTAGAGTTTTTGCGGTGTAGCTACTGTAGTGTATACCCATTGATAGATCGTAAAGTAGGGTAGAACTTAAGAATTCGGGAGTAGCGCGCACCGCGTAGGGCGCGAGGTGTAGCATTCAGGGTGTATGGTTTAAACTTTGTCATGTCGTCGCACTCAGCATGTGTATCGCAACGCGTCGTAGCTGAAAGCAGCGCCAAGTTATGAGGACACTGCTGAAGAATGCTGAATTCTGATGCTAAAGCTGATGGCAGAGCTGACAAGCACAATCCTTAGATGACTAGATGACTGGATGACTGCTGCTTGACAGTCAAGTGAGCAGAATGAAGATACAGAGAAAGAGAAAGAGAAAGAGAAAGAGAAAGAGAAAGAGAAAGAGAAAGAGAAAGAGAAAGAGAAAGAGAAAGAGAGAGAGAAAGAGAAAGAGAAATAGGAGAGAGAGGTATATAGAGTGGAAAGTGAAAGGCGGCAAAGGCAAGCAACGGCAGCTCGCAACTAAAAACTTTCTCAAAGTGTCGCTCGTCAAAATTGTAGCAGCAGGAGCTGGAGCAACATCGCCATGCGGCGTCAAGATTCAATTTTCGCATTATAATGCGTACATAAATGAGCCGACGGTAGCCGCAGAGCGACGTTACATTGTCGTCTACACCAACAGTTCTCTACCTAAGACTTTGCCTCATCCTCTGTCACTGGCACCGTCTATGCCTTTATCTTTTCCTCTTTGTCTATCTCTATCTCTGTCGTTGTGTCTGTCTCTGTCTCTGTCTCTACCCAACTTCTCCTTCTCGTGCTGCCTTAAATTTTAGCTCCCAGCTATGCTTGCCACGGAGCATGGTTGCGGATTTCCGCGTACTTCGTGTCCTACACACGCCTTCCGCCTTTTTTATGCTTCATATTCCTTTACTTAATCACAAAATGTCATTGCTTGTTGCTTTTTACTACTACTTGCCACTTTCCACTTGCCATTTGCCATTTGCCATTTGCTACTTGCTAGTTACTACTTGCTAGTTACTACTCGCATCATTCTCATAACCATAGCCTGATTTGAAAAGGATGTTCTGCGATACAAGATACACTTCTTTCTCAACCAGGTGTAACCTTGTGCAGGATCGCTTTTGTTTAACGCATTATGATGTGTGATTAGTCCCATTTACTGCCTTTACTTTCTAAAAATAATTTATAATTTTGTACCTAATTTTTTGGGGTTAAATCGTATGGCTCTTCTTTGCTTATTGTTTATGTTCCATACAATATGTTAGGTTTGTAACTCAGGCATTTCATTCATGGTCTTTGTTTAAATGAAGATCTACAAATTCGAAAATATTATTCTGTTATATAATCGTTTACTATCCTTGTCTTTGCATACCACCTTTCCTTTCGACTTCCTTAACTTTCCCACTACCTTCACTTTTTCTTCCCTTTAATGTTTCCCTCTTTGAGGAACTGAATCATTTCCAGCATACTCTTTAGTAAGGTTTCAAGTGTGGGGCCTACAAATCCATTTACTCTATTATCGACTTTAGAATCTCAGGAAGTTTTCAGACCGCACCACAGACACTGTAATCGCCTGCTAAGCACAGCTAAGTTCGGCTCAGAGGCGTTGCTGGCTTTGGTGGTTGCACTAATAAATGATGAGGCGGTGCATGAGCAGCGCGTGAACCCGTGAGTTGCTCAACTATTTTCCACGGGTTTTTCACACACATACTACATGGCATTGACGCCACCGTACATAGATATACACATGGTGCAGCCACAGTTTGACAGATGAGGAAAAACTTTAATTTTCGGTTGGTGCGTTTTAAATTTGTAACTTGATTAGAGCTGACAGCAGCTTAAATGCTATTAGGCGAAAATGAAAGCGCTGCAGTCGAGCACGCGCTCACAAAATCCGTCGAAGTCTGTGTCCAGGTCGTGTGCCTTCATTGTTGACTTCTAAGCTTTAGCGGATTAGCAAAGACTCACACCATGCGATTGCCAGTTGCGAGTTATTAAAGCTAATGCTCATAGCTTACGGCAGGGATGAGAGGTGTGTGAGGTCCAAGTGGTACCAGTGGTTGTGGTGAGAGGTGAAGTCAAAGCTTAATTGCGTTCATTACGTGCTCGACGCTTTTCTATGCATTATGAAAGGTTGTAAAAAATAATTTGATGCCACGCCAACTAGAGTAGATTCTTTTATGCATCGTCAAAGCAACTAAAACTCGCGAAAAACTCAAGCAGAAAATGGGCAGAGATGTAGATGTGGTGGGAAAAGGAAAGGCGAGTGCCTAAGGCAGAAAGAAAATGGAGAAAATGGAAAAGCAAGACACGAGTGCCAACGACTATTTGAGTGAATGCTATTAAAAATGGTTAATACATACAATTAAAGTTTTAATGGACACACAAATGTCGTTTGTATGATGCACAGAGCGGACTGGCAGGACGACTGACAGACAAACAGGCAGGCAACGAGGCAGACAGGGCCAAAAATCAAACATTTTTCACCTAGTAATTAAATCAAATTTCTTTCAGGCCAAAATTAAATTTGCAGACTTGAAATTTTCCAAAAGACGTCCCTATGGGCTCTCCAAAAGTCGCAGAGCCAAGCCGACCTGTAGGCCAGGCCAAGGACGAGTGGTGTAAGGAGTGGCCCAAATACGAACTTCAATAGGCACGATTTGCCAGAAAGTCAAATCCTCACTCCCTCTCCCGTACTGTCACTCTCACTCTCGCTCTCGCTCTTCTATTTCTTTTTCAAACAGCTCCTTCTCATTTTCCCAAGGCCCAATGGCAGGGTAAGCCTTTAAGATATGGCTCGCCCTGCTGTTGTTAACGTTTCTGGGTTCGGCATAATTTTATTAAGTGATTTTCTATTGTAAATTTAATAACAGAGCAGCGACACAGAGAGTAAGCTTCTACCGCCAGCTATTAGCTCAACCTTGGGGCCCAGGCTTTGCTCCAGCTCCTGATTCTGCTGTTCTATGCGTAGTGCTTGGTATTCGGTAGGATTCGTATTCAGTTTGTTAATTTTGGCGTTGTCTTTGCTGCCTCCGCCCTCATACTGTGGCTTATGCCCACGCCTATATCTAACTGAAAATAGAAGCGGTCGCATTCTGATTTGGGATGTTCCTTTTGACGCTTAATCCATCAATTTCAAATAGCCAGAAATGAGGCCATCTATCTTTCCTATGGATATATCTTTCATACACTAAGAAAACAGTTTTTATTTTTATAAATTATAAATATTAACAAATCAACTCATTTGTTTCAATTCGATATTGAGAAAACTTCCTTAATATTACTCACGAATAGGTCGAGAACTCTTTGGATTTCTTGAGCCGACAGAGTGAGCAATTTTCGGAGACAATGAGCCCAATGTGCTTAAAATTTAAAATTACTCCCAATTGATTATATATAGACAGATATATAGATACATAGATAGATGTTGTCATCATAGTCATCAAGTTTTGATGGGACTTGAACACAGGTGGTGGTAATTGAATGCATGGTCTGAGACCCTGAGACTCTGAGAGTGCAAAATAAAGAACTCTTAGTATTTGTAGCTGCTCCATCGAATCAAATGCAAATAGCAGAAGTAAAGTGATGAAAAAGTTAATTAAACTTTTTGATGAGATTTTAGATTTAAGCATTGAGCAAAATCACTGTTCAGCCACCCACAAACCAAACACCATGCCCTGTCCTCCAGAATAACACTGTTTAGCTTTTTTCTCTGCTTTCTCCTTTCTCTCATTTCAGGTTCTCGTTTCCCATTCTAACAAACTTCGACATGTCAGGACCCCTGCATTCACTGTACTCCAGAACACACCCTGTACCCCTTCAATTCTGTACACCTCCCCCATATATATATCTCTCTCTCTCTCTTTCTGTCTCTATCTGTCATCTTTCTCTTTTGCTTTCGCGCTTACTCTCACTTTCTACCACGCTTTGTCATTTGGGCCAAGTTATGTTTGTTCAAGTGTTGCTCGGGCGACACTCTCGACTTTCAAGTTTAAACTTTGACATGTCATTCCCATGCACATGCTACCTCCCCCTTAAAGAGTCTGTAGACGCAAGGGAATCGAGGAGTTGTTATTTCTGACAAGCGAGCTTCGCCTGTAATAAAACTTTCTGAATTATCACTGGTCATTGTTTTTCCATACAAAAATGACGCAAAAAACAAGCGCGAATATTGCAGCCGTGCATGCTCGACTACCAACCGTACCATATAATTTACAGGCATATAAACGGCGACCACTTATACCACCATTTCCACACTCTAACCATAAAATATCATTCAATGCATACAATCGAGCATCTGCTCAACCTCGAGACCAACTTAACCCAAAACAAAACCCAACCCAACCCAACACATCGCAACCCAATTCGAACATGATTGCAAAATGAGCCCCACAGGCATTTCAAAATCGATTAAATCGTCTGCTTATTAAGGCCCACATAAAGTGGGCCAACAGGCAGTGGTACAGCTACCGTTGGTCGGAGCGACGAGATGTTAATTGATGAATTAATTACCAGTATACCCTTGATATTAACTGATAAACAATGAATTGTTTAGAACGGCCCTATTATGTTCTTAATATATAGAAGACGAATTTAGAGTTTATTATGCAGTAAAAGCTCCATTAAAGCATATGACGGAATTCTTTTTCATGGGTGGGCATAGAAACTAACATATATGGATCGATTCGCCTATTGATGCTGATCAAGAGTTATTCTGTCTCATGTATCATATCATCTAACATCTAAGATTATCCATTATGAATGGGGAACACGTAAACGCGAATATATTTAATTCAAATTCATGGGAAGTCTGTGTAACTTGCATGGTTTTCGATTTATGCAGAGGGCACTGTAGTATAACAAAGCACAGCATCGACTTTACACTCAAACTCTCAACTCTCCACTCGCAGGTACCACTTTGGCACAATGTAGTGCGGTTTACGGCGCTACAACCTTAAATAGGTCAATTAGCGGGCGTAACCAAGTGCGTTAAGGGTGGAGTTGGTTGTGACTGGAGCGAGTCGAGCGGTGGCTTTGCTGTCGGTGCTCAAGTTTTTTCAGGTGGAATGCTTCCGGCGCATATGAGCGAGCTGAAAACAGGCAACATTGGGAGCGAGTTGCGGAGTTGTAGAGGAGTGTGTACCTATCGCACCCGCTGCCTGGCTTACCGCCAATTGCGTTAACCTCTCAGCCAGAGTACACGTCCCGTTCTGTTCTCCTCTGTATCTGTCGGTACCGATACTTGATTACCTAATAAAACAAAATACAATACAGTAAAGTGACTCACACCATCAAGTCTACGCTTAGATGGTGGCTAATCTGTAATTAATTGGCACACATCTGTACACAAGGCACGCACACCCCACACGCAACCCCGGTACAGGGAACCTATATAGCTAAAGGCACCACCTACTTCCCCCTCCCCATTTGGTATATGGATAGCAATAGCTAAGGGCGTTTCGGTCAATTGGCTAACCAAATCTGCGCCCATAGTTGACACATTATCGCCTAGGGGCGCGAAAAGCGCTTAAATTAGGGCACGTAACGCACAAATTTAGGGTTGTGGATTGAAATCTATGCGATTAAAGGACCTGTTGTGATTACAACCAAGAATTGAACGCCAACAGCTATGGGAAAAGTTTGACAACTCTAATATAATTTTTGCCATGTTATTGCACAGTACTTAAACTCTCGTATACACCATTTGTCAAATTGCAGCTATACTCAGCACCCTATGCAAAGAGTTCCTGCGCGTCAACGTCTCTGCCATACTCTACATGATGAACAACGAGCAGTTCGGTCATAGTACAGCCTCAGCGCAGTATTTTCTACAACTGGCCGGTTATTTGGGCATACCAGTTATCTCATGGAATGCGGATAACTCTGGTCTAGAACGTAGAGCTTCGCAATCGACGCTACAGCTACAGTTGGCACCCAGCATTGAGCACCAGAGCGCGGCCATGTTGAGCATTTTGGAGCGTTATAAGTGGCATCAGTTCTCCGTGGTGACCTCACAGATCGCTGGTCACGATGACTTCGTGCAGGCGGTGCGTGAACGTGTCGCGGAGATGCAGGAACACTTCAAGTTCACCATACTTAACTCAATTGTTGTGACGCGTACTAGTGACCTTATGGAGCTGGTGAATAGTGAGGCGCGCGTTATGTTGCTCTATGCCACACAGACAGAGGCAATCACCATACTGCGCGCTGCCGAGGAGATGAAGCTAACCGGGGAAAACTATGTGTGGGTCGTTAGTCAGTCGGTCATCGAAAAGAAGGATGCACATTCTCAGTTTCCCGTGGGAATGTTGGGCGTACACTTTGACACGAGCAGCGCGGCTTTGATGAATGAGATCTCGAATGCTATCAAAATTTATAGTTACGGCGTGGAGGCCTACCTCACGGATCCGGCTAATCGAGATCGTCGCTTAACCACACAATCACTGTCCTGTGAGGATGAGGGACGCGGTCGTTGGGATAATGGCGAGATGTAAGTAAAATTATTTAATAAAATTCATACAAAAGTTATATATGAAAATGCACATTTTCCATTATTTGCTAGTTTTTTCAAGTACCTACGCAATGTGTCTATTGAGGGCGACCTTAATAAGCCCAATATTGAGTTTACGGCTGATGGAGATCTAAAATCGGCTGAACTTAAGATTATGAACTTGCGTCCCAGCGCCAACAATAAGAACCTTGTCTGGGAGGAGGTACGTACGCGCTGCATGTCATTCCTGCCTTTACTGCTATACCTTTCCTATCCCTTATTCTTCCTTCTGCTTCCTACTTTATTTCCTCAACAACAATGTCTTCTGCTGTATTATAATATACCATATCTAAGTAATTTACTCTAAATTTATTTTGATGCTTTCATTGCAAATTCTTTATGATTTGTTGTAAAAAATTTTGCTGACATCTTCATCCTTGGTTCACTTATTTTTAGTATTAGCTTAGCCTTAATTCAGCTTTCTCTCTAAACTATATGCATGTCCACTCTGTCCACTGTCCTAACTCCTGTATCATCCACACGCTAACCTGCTCTCTCACGCATTTATTCTTGATTCAATTTATCTTTCTGTGGCACAAATCTTCACTGTAAATCCACATCAATACCATCTATCCAACGCTCCATAACCAACCGCACACGGATTTCTACCCAACTGATTGATTACGCTGGCACAATCAGATCGGCGTGTGGAAATCGTGGGAGACACAAAAGCTAGACATACGCGATATTGCGTGGCCAGGTAATTCGCACGCTCCGCCGCAAGGTGTACCCGAGAAATTCCATTTAAAGATCACATTCCTCGAGGAAGCACCCTATATCAATCTGTCACCCGCCGATCCAGTGAGTGGCAAGTGCTTAATGGACCGCGGTGTGCTGTGCCGCGTGGCAGCCGACCATGAAATGGCTGCTGACATCGATGTAGGTCAGGCACACCGCAATGAGTCCTTCTATCAATGCTGCAGCGGCTTCTGCATTGATCTACTCGAGAAGTTTGCCGAGGAGCTCGGCTTTACCTACGAACTGGTACGGGTCGAAGATGGTAAATGGGGTACACTTGAGAATGGTAAATGGAATGGTCTAATTGCCGATTTGGTCAACCGTAAAACGGACATGGTTCTAACTTCTCTCATGATCAACACCGAGCGCGAAGCGGTCGTCGATTTTAGTGAGCCCTTCATGGAAACCGGCATTGCCATTGTGGTGGCAAAGCGAACCGGCATTATATCGCCGACAGCCTTCCTGGAGCCCTTTGATACGGCCTCCTGGATGTTGGTAAGTACTGAGTTGCTCACGAAGGGGTAAGTCGGTCAGTCTATAGTCTCTATGTCTCTCTCTCTCTCTTTCTCTCTCTATTTCTATCTCTCGTTTGAATTTGCTCGCTTTGCCTGTGCCGAATTCGCACACCTCAGGTGGGTATCGTTGCTATACAGGCGGCCACCTTCATGATCTTCCTGTTCGAGTGGCTCTCACCCAGCGGCTATGACATGAAGCTATATCTGCAAAATACGAACGTTACACCCTATCGTTTCTCATTGTTCCGCACGTACTGGCTTGTCTGGGCGGTGCTCTTTCAAGCCGCGGTCCATGTGGATTCGCCACGTGGCTTCACCTCGCGTTTCATGACAAATGTTTGGGCTTTATTCGCCGTTGTCTTTCTTGCCATCTATACTGCCAACCTGGCAGCCTTCATGATAACCAGGTGTGTAATTGTTAACTCCGATCCAACCCCTTTGCTCACTACTCACCTCACTACTCCCACTTGCACTCGCACACAGAGAAGAGTTCCATGAGTTTAGCGGACTGAACGATAGTCGCCTGGTGCATCCGTATTCACATAAGCCGTCATTCAAATTTGGTACGATACCCTACAGCCATACAGACTCTACGATTCACAAGTACTTCAAGGACATGCACTATTACATGAAGCAGTAAGTGTCACACTCTCTGCCCATCGCGTTATGCAGTTACAAAGGTATTCATGCCATTCTGTTTGTTATACCATAGATATAATAAGACAAGCGTCGCTGATGGTGTTGCCGCCGTGCTCAATGGCAATCTTGACTCATTCATCTATGATGGCACTGTGCTGGATTATTTGGTGGCTCAGGACGAGGACTGTCGTCTGATGACCGTGGGCAGTTGGTATGCTATGACCGGTAGGTACCACCAATCCTATACCACTTTTAAATGGACCCTTTTGTCTGTTTATCTCTCCGTTTGTGTCGCCACTATACGGTACATATGCTTTTGCCTGCCCAACTCAATGAATTCTTCTTTGTTCGTTCATTTTATCCTTTCCAGGCTATGGTTTGGCCTTCAGCCGCAACTCTAAGTACGTGCAGATGTTTAACAAGCGCTTGCTAGAATTTCGTGCCAATGGCGATTTGGAGAGATTACGCCGCTATTGGATGACAGGCACTTGTCGGCCGGGCAAACAGGAACACAAATCGTCGGATCCATTGGCACTTGAACAGTTCTTGTCAGCGTTCCTGCTACTTATGGCTGGCATACTATTGGCCGCATTGTTATTACTGCTGGAGCATGTCTATTTCAAGTACATACGAAAGCGTTTGGCCAAGAAGGATGGAGGCCATTGCTGTGCACTCATCTCACTGTCCATGGGCAAGTCGTTGACGTTTCGTGGCGCCGTTTTCGAGGCGACAGAGATCTTGAAGAAGCATCGCTGCAATGATCCCATCTGCGATACGCATCTTTGGAAAGTCAAACATGAACTGGACATGTCCCGACTGCGTGTGCGTCAGCTGGAAAAGGTCATGGATAAGCACGGCATCAAGGCACCGCAATTGAGGTAAGGTTTAACTCTCTCTCTCTCTCCGTTTCTGTCATTCAAATATATTTAACCTCGCCTGCAGGCTAGCTTCATCTTCGGATCTGCTAAACCATCATCATCTTAAGGAACGCCCGCCGTTGCTTGGTAATCTTAGTTTGGCAGCCAGCGCACAAGATCTATACAGGTGGTAAGTTTTCTATGCATAGCCCCACCCCATCCAATCCTTACCCTACCCTATTTTTCGAGCACAAAGCCCTCACGCATGAGCCCAGCACCAACCCAATATCGTTATTCCGAATGCCCGTGCGTTAATGGTATTTGTGCATCTATGTGGTATATGCATGGGGATAGAGTTAGGAACCTGGAGCTGGGGGTTGAGTCTGGTATAGTCTATGCTCTGTCGGTCTAAGCATTTACTAAGTGTATATTCAACCATACCCCTCTCGACGCACACATCTTTTCTCTTGCTTCACTTACCTGTAATTTAATTAAGCAATTGATTGGCATAACATTCTACGTTTTTTTTTTCTTTGCCCAGAAGTATCCCAGTTCTTGCTCTCTGTCACTCTAATGTTACGCTCCGTTTAATTCCCACCTGGGGTTCCGTTCCATTCCATTTTGTTCGACTAGAACGTGGTCATGTATAGGTAGTCGCTAGGGTCTGCTGCTCTAATAAAAATATATGGAAATTACTTTATTAAATTAGCTTATCCCGGTTCCTGATTTGATGACAGCAAACGACAACGACAAACCGGTAGTAGCACCTTCTATCACTGCGGCTTCATCTCTGTCCTGCCTTTGCTCTGCCACTACCACAGCCTCCTATAAAGCGCAGCTTCCATTATCGCTTCGAGCACTTTATGTGCCACAGCTCTATGCAGTCTCGTTCTGTCCGGTCCTGTACTGTCTTGTCCTGTGTCCTGTGTATGCTACGATAGTTCTGTCCTATCCTATGCTGTCATAGTCCCAGCAGAGCAATTTCCGACAGTTCCCGGTTGTCATTCATTAAGGTTTTATTCAGCATCCGACGCTGGACACCGCCTGATGCTTTTCCTATGGACCATGGACCATCCCCCTATTCCTGTACCTGCTTCTGCCCAGTAGAGGGTGACTACTAGGCGAACATGTATGTACGAGTGTTGTGTATGTCCATTTGCATCTCATTACAAGCTCTGTGGATTGTGTAATCGAAATCGAACAGAATCAATTCGAATTTATGATACTGATTAGAACCAAAATGCAGTTTAGTTTTCGACAAGCACAATATTGGTACTCGGTGAGACCCCATATTATTTAGACAATATTATGATCTAGTTTCCGTAATAACATTCAGCAATTGTCATCATAGGCCTAAACTGTAAACAAATATGACTCTAATCCTTCTCTTTAAGTGTTGTACATATGCATAGCAATATGCTCAGACCGTGATTTGGATTCAGCTTCAGCTTTATCTATATCTTAGCCATAGTTTAGTTAGGAGCAAGTTGAATCAGCGTGCGTTTAATTTTATTTCTTTGATAAGGGTCGCTCAGTTTGCTTTAGTTAGGACACATTTGCATAGGTTTGTTTGAGCTCCCCCAAAACGGACAGCGTTGTGTTTAAGGAGCGTGATATTATTAGCATTTTGATCACATTCTCCCACATGCGACCAAAGTGTGTATGGGTACTCCCATAATAAACATAACTTGCACACACAACCAGACATGTAGCACACATAAAATATAGACATATTTTACCCTTTAATGTTCAATTCTGCGAACTCATCAATAAATCGCTACAAAAAAAAAAAAAATATTGGTTCTGTACAAATAATAATAGCAGTAGAAACATATATAAATATCGATAGGCAAATGCAGATACTTAGATTTTGTTAAATAACAATTATTGAATCATTAAAGTTCAACGATGATGTTATATATATATACCTATATTTCTCTATGTATATATACATATATTATCATACAAGTCACGTGACGCTCTCCACGTACTTATTGGCTCTACAAATTTAGAAAGCATACAAAATGTGTAACAAAGGCTGTGTGTGTGTGTGTGTAAATATGAATATTAAAATAAATGCATATATTCATATATTCATGCCATATATATGCCTATACATGTATTCAAATCGTATTTACCCTACGTGAAACAATAAAAAACACTTTAAAACTTCGCCAACAGTCGCACAGCACTTCGATAACGAACGCGTTATGGTGGTGCGGTGGTGCGGTGGTGTGGTGGTGCGGTGTTGCGGTTCGGGCCTTTGGGTCGGTCGCTGTTTGTGTGAAGGGGGGCTACGGATTTTGTTTCTCAATGGAAAGTAGGCACCGTTATGCTCTTGTTTATGGCTGGCACCCCTATAAAAATACGCTATAGATACTATATAAATGTACATTTCTCTGTTTTACATCAAGGGTGCTGTGGTTTCTGAGACCAATCATACCCCCAATCTTCGGGTGCGTACTTATGCAAAGTAGAAAGCAAAGTTTTTGACCAAATGCTCTAGGAAATAAATGAATATTATGCAGCATATACGATTGAGCATATATATATATACACATGTATATGATGTATATACATCTAGAAGTAGCTATGTATATACATTGAGCAATATTTTACTTAAAGATTACAATAAGTGTGACGTCAGGCCCCCCATTACCAATGCCCAAATGTTGGGTCTAACTTGGTCAGTTGCCTACCCTATTTTTGGTTTCCCTTTTCTTTTTTGACGCTCATTTATTTGGCAGAATGTGCGTGGAGTCTTTAGTTAATGGTATTGGTTCAGTGAGTCCAGTTTGAATGATTGATTGATGATGTGCTGCCAAACAAATCCCCCTCCGATCCTATACTCCTACCATGTGTATTGGTATTCATTTTGTCATAGAAAAGTTTTTCTGGAATGCTTTACTTGCTTTTGACCCTGTTGACGTTCGTTTTGCACAACTAGTTTTTATTTATTTCACATTTACTTATCGAACAAAAACAAAAAAAAAAAAAAAACAGACTTTTATAAGACTGTTTTATGGCTGTTTTATTGCTCTTGTTTTGCTGTTGTTGTTGTTGTGCATGTTGTAGTACAATGTTCATTCGTTAAGTGTGAGTGAAGCGACTTTGACTTTGACTAACAATGGAGAACCACTGCTTATATTTATATTTATCGATAAATGCTGCAAATCGTGCGACGCCATCTTGGAACTGCAATGGTTAACTGTTTATCGATAGGTCGTACAAAACCGAAATCGCCGAAATGGAAACGGTGCTTTAAAGCAATTGATGGCGTCAATCATACGAATCATGAATCCTATATCTAAGACTTACCAATAGTCGAGATAAACAACCCAATCAAGCAACAACACTACCAGCAAACGATCTTTTGTCTCTTTTTTTTTTTTTAATTTTAATCACAGCAAAATATACACCAAGTCGAAAAGTAAAATGAACAAAAAAAAAAAAAAAAAAAACAAAAAAAAAAAAAAAACGAAAAACAACAAAAACCAAAACAAACGAATAATCCCAAAAAACCTTCGTATATACAATAAAAAAAACGAAAAAGAAAAGAAACATAACAAAATATAGGTGTATAATTAATCAAAAATGCTGCCACGTGGCATATAAACAAATGTTTCAAATAAATGTAAACTGAAAGCTTTTTAAAAGTTAATGAACAATTTAAAACTTAAACATTGAAGAACACTAACACAATGCAAAATTAAATCTAAAACCAAAAATAAAATGAATAAACCCAAAGCGCCTCACACAAAACGCACAGAAAGTAAAAGAGAGAGAAAGGAAATAAATGAAGAAGGTAGCCAAAGAGAAGATTAATGAAAATGAGGTTAAAAGAAAAGCGAAGAATAGCATACAAAGCTCAATTGTTGTGTGCAATTTTTTTTTTTTTTAACTAAACGTACTTTAAATGTTAACAAAACGCGGGATCTGTTTGCCCCATTTGACCTGGAACCGGAACTAGATCTAGAACTATGACAGCGGCGGTAACTAGATCTAAAGCTAGAGACCTAGAACCAGAGCAAGAGCTAAAGCTGGGGCAAGAGCTAGAACAGGAAGTGGAACCGAATGTGGAACTAAAGTTTTATAGGTCAAAAGCTAAAACTAGGTCTATAGATAAAAACAAAAACTAGGTCAACAGTTAGAACTGGATCTGGATCAACAGTTAGAACGAGATCTAGAACTTCAACTTTAAGAGATCTTGTGCAAGAGAACTAAAACTAGATCTAGACCTAAAACTGGATCTAAAGTATGAACAGAACAGAATCAATAACTAGAACTTCAGATGGAATTAAAACTAAAACTATTCAAAAGAAGAATTTGAAGTTCAACTACAACTGAAACTATAGCGAAAATTAAATCTATAGCTAGAACTAGAACTAGTTCACTGAGCTGAACCTGAAGTACCAGTGGGAAGGGGCAAATGGATAAATAAAGGCAGAAGGTAGTGAAAGAAGGACACAAATTGCTAATGATATATACACATTAACATATTTATATGTATATGTATTTACTTCTTTATTATGATTACGATTGCGATTACGATTACGACTACGGTATAAATGTTATTGCATATATAGACGTACATATACATACATTTATTGATATTTATATGTATATATATATACCATATACATGCATATACATACATATATACATATGTTATTCCTAATTTTGATAAAAACCCGTGCTTATGTGCCAGTTAAACGAAATGAAACCCAAACTAAACCAAATTAAATAAACTAACTAAACTCAATAAATACAAAGTTAAATTGATGTGGGAAAACAAAACAACAAAAAAAAAAAAAACTTGAACGAACAAAGAGCATAGAGTAAAAGAGGGTAAAACGATGAAGGGAAACACTAATGCAAAGAAAGAAAACCGAACGAAAAACTCGCAATTAAATCGTTTGCTTTTGATTTGTTTGAACATACGAATTTGCGTAGCTTTTTTTATCAAGGAATTGTTTGTATCACAACAAGTGAACACACTCGCTCTATCACTTATCGATAAACGATTGCTTAAGCCTGTCCAACTGATAGCAATTTTCGATGTGCTGCAATTTTAATGATGATTATTTACGACGGCAACTCACAGACGGATTCTCCCGCTAACTAGACGCTAACCTATAATCGATAACACTTTGCAACAAATTTCGGAGAGTGCACACTCAGCAGCAACAAACGGAAACCAAAAATGGCGTTGCTTTTGCCAAGCGATATATTGCTTTTCCGTATTTTTAATTGATATTGATATTGATATTGATACATGCGATATATATCGCATTAAAAATGACGCAATGCATGCACTCATTGAACGAAATCGATAAATATCTGTCAAAATTTACACTTATTTTTGGCACTCGGGAAATGTCGCACAAAACAACTCTTAAAATATATTCCGATTACTTGTCGATACATTCGTCTGTGTATACCCTGCTATCGATTTATTTGTTCCTATATATCAGTTTAGCTTCTATATGCATACTCTAGACTCTATACACATATATATATACATATATATATATATAGATGAATTAAGAAAACGGTGTCATTAAACATTTTAAACTAAACAAAAACCAAATAACAAACTGAATTAAACATTTAGCGATTAAATTGAACAAACTAAATGAAATAAAAAAAAAAAAATCAAACAAAAAATACAAATTAAATAACAAACACATTTAAAAATACAAATAAAAACATTTAAAGAACTCCTTTAAAAAAAAATGCATAGTTTAATATGTTTGTGTTGCTATTTGTTTGTGTGTGTCTTCTAAATGTTTGAAGTGTCGAATGTCGTAAACAAATTGCAAAAAAAAAAATAATAATAATAATAAAAATCAAAAAACATTCGAACACTTAAAACAATGCCAAAATAAAAATTAAATTAACAAAAACAAATTTTACATGGTTAAAAAAAATGCTTATTGAATTGGAAATTCACAAGAAAATTCAAAAACTATTTACTTATTCATTTGCTGCAGTTGCCCAACTATCGACATCGATAACTTTGCAGCGATACAGCTCAATACGAAAGCACATGAGGCAAACTTTTTCCAATCGATAAAAGCGCTAGTGTCGCTCGGGCCGATAACGCCTCTTGTTGCAATGGCGCCTACAATGGCGATCGTGTTTATCGTTGCGATAGTCGCTTGCCGATAGTTTGGCAGCAACTGAAAGCTGCATGTCATAATGTATATATAGCAATATATATGCATATCGATAAATGCGCTGCTTCGATCGTATGATTTATGCATTATATATTATTGGATTGTTGATCTATATACTATATAAACACACACACACATATATATATATATATATATACATATATAT
>JBANCZ010002060.1:0-17565 GCA_037040025.1 Sphaerogastrella javana | reverse complement strand
CACACAGAGAGAGAGAGAGAGAGAGAGAGAGAGAGAGAGAGAGAGAGAGAGAGGGAGAGAGAGAGAGAGAGATTCTTTAATAATTCGTATGTATGGAAATGTTTTAATAACTGCAACATTCTAATAAGCTGCATATGAAACTATGGACTTTACGACAGTGCAACCTTATGTTGCAAGTGCTGCTTATGTTGCTGTTGTTGCTGCTGCTGCTGCTGCTGCTGTTGCTTCTATACTCTAGCATAAAGTCAATTTGCAAAACGGCCAAGTCCATTGTGTGTGCAGCTGCATTCTCTAAGGCAAAATTATGTTTATCAAAGAACAAGTTGGGGAAATTGTCAGACATTATAGATCCCTATAGTAGAAGCACAGTTACCCTTTTAAAGGAATTGTTTCTTAATTTTGTACAGTTTTTTTTTTAACTTGCATTTTCCAAACAGATTGAAAACTTTATTATTCTCTCAAAGAACTTTTACACAGGACATTGATATGACTTACTATCAATCATACCATAGTTACTTAAGGATACTCTTTAATTCGTATGAATGCACATACGCTCTGCCAATGTTTCTTTATTTTATTAGAAAACTTTCTTTGCTCTTGCTGAAGTCATACACTTGCACGAAAATTGCTCATACGCTCTGTTGTAAACAACAAAGCACGTACAGTGCTTTGCTGACTGGTTTGCTTCATAGAAAATATAGTAATGCAACAACAGCAACAGCAATGACAACAACAACAACAATAACAACTAGATGCATATGGCAGAACTTGGCAAATGCTGGAAAATTAATAAGCAAAACAAAGGCGAAGACGAAGACGAAGACGAAGTGGCACTTCAATTTAAAACCGTTCTTCAACAGATTCATATAGATTCAATTCAATTTAGCCATGTTTTTGTGTCGGCGTTCAACGCTCCGGAACGCTGCCAAAAATATAAGTTAACCTTGAAGTCAAAGTGGGCCTCCTCAAGATGTGGCATCACAGCCACAGCATCAACTTCAGTCATGGCAACCTGTTTCATATTGATTACTTGCAGCGATTGGTATTTGTATTTGTTGTATTTGTATTTGAGTTTTGCATTTTGTATTTGAAGTGATTTGCATTTAAAATGAAACACCACGAAAATTTAATATGTATTCAAATCTAAAAGCGTCTGCTATGCCATCACAAATAACCGAAGAACTCCCCAAGGATTACAGGATTTTGCGGGCCCTGGTATTGTTATTATTACTCTGGGTGTTGTTTTTGTTTTTGTTGTTGCTGTCGATTCGCCTGAACTAATTAGAAATGACTTTACTGTAGCATTAATGTCTCATTAAATATTTCATTTGATTTGTTTTACTCTTGTTATTAAAATTCAATTTCCAGAGTTTACATGCTATTTTTGCATAATTCGAAATACATTTCTTATACCCCATGAAAAGACAACACCGCAAAGAATATAGGACCAAGCACATGTGCTATTTTTGCGGTTGGCTTAGTCAAGATTTATACCTACAGACTTGGCTTAGAAGTACTCTTAAATACATAAAGCATACGCCACGTGAGCCCAGGTAAGCCCAGACAAAAAAGCATTTCAATTTGTGGCTTGCATTTTGTTTTTTTTTTAATTTTGTTTTTGTTTCGTTTTCCTTTTTATTTTCATTTTAATATCTAAGCAGTTTATATATGCCCACACCCAGACCGAGTTCATTGTGCATGGCAAACGCTTTCGCTGATGGCCACAAATATTTCACAGCTGCCACAAGTGTTGCGGCAAGCTGAAGGGAATTGGAATTGTACGGCGCTCAACTGTCGCTGACATGATACTAAATGCGTCTCGTTAGCAAAGAAAAGACCCGGTGCTAAGGCAGTACTATAAAGCTATCAATTGCTACAAATTCCGCACATAATTTATATAAAACGTGTACGCTTTGTAGCAACTCTCCTTCTACCCAAAGCCCACGCAACAGCAACAGCAACAACATCAACATCAACAACAACAACAACAACAACAACAAAAACAACAACAACAGCAGTATTGGAGAAAAAATCTCAACGGATTTATGCAACAGACAAAACAAATTTTTTCATCAACGTGCTTCATTTTGCGGCTCCTTTGATGTTGGTTTCCCATTTCTAGCATTCATTATGAACTCGGCTGGTCAATAGTCAGCTAGACGACATAATATCATGCGGGCACAGCATACAGCACAGGACACGCAGAATACACAGGACACAGGACACACACACACACACACACACGCATACACACGCACACACACGCACACACACGCACACTCGTACATCATTCTAACCGTTTGGGGAATTACATTTGATTGCCTGGGAAACTGAGCTGACAATGGGGTCGAGTTTAAAGCCCAATCAAATGTATTCATGTAATATTTCCTTTTACTCCTTTGCTGCTTTACTCACTATATTGCTTCATGCGTTGTATATCCTATAAACTGTGCTGTTAAATGAGTTAAACATTCTAAATAGCCGCGCATATTTAACACTGTGAGAAATGTTGCATGAATTGTTGCACATGCCACAAAATGCACTGCTTGTAGCTGGAAGCAAACAATGCAAGGGAAAGAAGAACGAATAAATATGGCCAGGCAACAGAGAATGATTTATATACGGATGTGCAACATTCAAAGCAAAATGATAGACCTTAAGTTACCAACTTATCGTCAGTTGTTTTTTTTTTTTTTAATTTCTTTGGTACAACAACATCGTTGAATATAAAAATACAATTATGATTTTATTATTATGCAACATCAAAGCTCAGCTCATCATACCCCATTACTAGCTGTATATACAGCGTATACCAGCAGAGAAAGTTTTCGTTACAAATATTCCAAATTAAAAGTTGCTGGGTGTTTTTCCCGTCAGCAAAGCAGAGAAAGAGCAAAACAGCTATCCTGGGAATTGTGCTGTATAGCATCAATGGAAGCAACGGAAGCAACCAAGCAGCGCTTTAGTGCCCGAGGACCGGAATAAGAACCTGCCTGCAGTGCCCGTTCCACGCGCAGCACTTGCCTGCAAACCCATTCGATCCAGTCATTCATGCAGTTAAGCAAACAAATTCTGTTATGTGGGCGTTCGAGTGGGGTGTGCCAGTGCAAGGGGTACTCTTTTTTTTGCAATTGTTCGCACTCATACAAGTCTTTGGCGCCGAAAGTGGCAATGTTTTCCATCAAATTGGCACCCAGGCTGCCATTGTTGGCACAATTTATGCTTGCACGACTGCACCTCGCCCAGCGCCTGCTTTTTCCCTGCCCCTGGCTAAATTATGCAACGTTTTCGAACAGAAAGTTGGGGCAATTATTTGTAGATTTATATGTATCAAGTGAAAACTGGCAAATGGCAAATGGCAACTGTCTATTGATGAACTTAAATGCATTGCGTATAACCAAGTTGAATGTGCAACTTGCCATTGCCATCGCATAATTTCTTTTTGCAAATTTAATAAAGTAATTTGCATAATGCGACACGGCAAAGCCGAAATCAGTTCAATTTTTTTTTCGGTTTTTTTTTTTAATGTAAAATTGCAATTTGCATAATAAATGCAGCGTCATTTTATTCAATTTCACTTTAATTAGCCTTCAGCAAAAAGTTTGTGTGCGTATGTAGCTGAGCTGCACAATCAAAAGGAGCCATGCGTGAAATATGCAAATTTTGTAATTTATTTTTAATCAAAGCATCAGAAGGTTAAAAGTACAATCTCTGGAACCATTTGGCGCGGCACTGTGGCCAAATTATGGGCAGTAAATAGAAAGATCCGACATACCACTAATGCCATTCCTCTTCCGCTGCCTAGAGATCAGCTTGAGTGCATATCACTATCTCACTCTCTCTCTTTATCTCTCTCTCTCTCTCCCTCTCTCTCTCTCTCTGTAGCTGACGCAGTTGACGCGCGCAACGCACGCGACGCACTCATACACTTGGCATGGCAATAATAAAAGGTTTTTTTTGCTGCAGCAACAGATTTATAAAATATATATTAGTGTTTTTTACGTAACTGTCAGGTTTAATGGTCTACCCTAATAGAAATGCTATATAAAAAACACAGATTTTTTGTGAGTTAATCGCAGCGCGGGGAGGTGAAGCAGGCGCAGGCAGTGTGAGTGCATTGACGGATGGCAGCATCCATTTGTTTGATTGATTATGGAATATATCACAGCTCGATAGTCACTTCACTCTGGTGTAATTGAGCATGGCAAAAGGCAGCAACAACAGCAACAACAGCAGCAACAGCAGCAACAACAAGCAATACTTGATGTTGCTGTCAAGGAAACTGACAGGCAACGCTTACTTAAAACTGATTTCGCTCAAATGTTTTTCTATTGTTCGAACTTTTCATGTGCAAACGTTTTTCACTTTTGTCGTGAATTTAATTTGTGCCTTTTAACAAATGCCTCGCACGCATTGGCATCAACAGCAAAAGCAACAGCAGCAGCAACAGCAGCAGCAATAGCAGCAGCAACAGCAGCAATAGCAACAGGCGGCACTCACATTTCCAATTACATTTTCAAGTGAACTTTACATGAAATTCTTGTACTGATGCTGTTCGTTTACATGGAAATCGGAGCTGAACCTTCCAAGTTTTTAAACTGAATTTATTATACAGTGTCGCTTCTGTTATTCATTGTTGTTGTCGGTTTTCTGGTTACCTGGTCGGTTACAGTCAACCATATCAACTTCAAAAACGAATCAGATTATGTTGCCAGAACAACAACTAGTATATTAATAATAAGTTTAAGTGCTGGCACGTATATATTTTCGATATTATTGATTTGCAACATGAAGTTGCCATCGCAGCAGCAGCTGCTGTTGCTGCTGCTACAGTTCCTACTGCTTCAGCTTCAACTCCAGATGACAATCGTTTCCGCTGGTGAACTTCATCGGGTGCCACTGCGTCGCTTTGACACGGTGCGGCATCGTTTCCAAAAGTTTGGCATACAGATGGACCGATTGCGTATCAAGTACAGTAGTTCCTCGCTAAAGAGCATACCGCTGAGCAATTACCTGGACGCGCAGTACTTTGGCCCGATTGGCCTTGGCACACCGACGCAAACATTCAACGTCATCTTTGATACGGGCTCGGCGAATTTGTGGGTGCCTTCGGAGACCTGTCGCGATCAGCTGGCCTGCCACATACACAACCGTTATAATGCCAAAGAATCCCATACCTTCCGCGCGAATAACAAGCATTTCGAGATACAGTACGGCTCGGGTAGTCTGTCTGGTTATCTGTCAGAGGACACGATGCGTTTGGCTGGAATTGAGGTGGCTAATATAACGTTTGGCGAGGCCACGGATATGCCAGGACCCATCTTTCTGGCTGCCAAATTCGATGGTATATTCGGCTTGGGCTACCGCTCTATATCCGTTCAAAATTTGCAGCCCGCTTTCTATGCCATGGTCGAAAAGAATCTGCTAGAGCGCCCTGTGTTTTCAGTGTACCTCAATCGACGCTCGGGTAACCGACAGGGCGGCTTCCTCTTTCTAGGTGGCTCCGATTCACGCTACTACAAAGGCAACTTCACCTATGTGCCAGTGACGCAACGCGCTTATTGGCAGGTTAAGCTGGAGCATGCCCGTATAGGACATCTGCAGCTGTGCCAAAACGGCTGTCAGGTGATCATCGATACGGGCACCTCATTTCTCGCTTTACCCTTCGAGCAGGCCATACTTATCAATGAGTCTATCGGCGGCAGTCCAGCCTCATATGGACAGTTCACAGTGCCCTGTTCAAAGATACCGCATTTGCCCACCCTAAGCTTCAACCTAGGCGGACGTCGTTTTCATCTCACCGGTGAAGATTACATATTTCGCGACATCTTTGTTGACCGCACTGTGTGTGCATCCGCATTCATTGCTGTGGACCTGCCGTCGCCCTCTGGACTGCTCTGGATATTAGGCGACGTTTTCTTGGGCAAATACTATACCGAATTTGACATGGGGAACCATCGAATTGGTTTTGCTGATGCCAACGACTAAGGCCAAAGCTTTTATATTGTTCCAAATGATTGTTAACAAAATCTATCCAAACCGTAGGATACACATGGGACACATGGGAGACATGGATACATTTGTGGCTATAATATTGGTTATTGATGTTTAATAAGTTAGTAGTTGGCCGAGTCATGTTATCGATTAACTTTTTGTCATCGATTCAGATTATTTTTCTATATTTTTTCTCATTAAATGGCTGCCATGACAGCGAAAAAGCAACAGCAGTTGACAAAAATCTTTTAGATATGTACTCGGTTACTCTCGGCTTCCCTTTTTAGAGATTGTTAAAAAGCGAAAACAGTATTACATTATTTTATTACCTTTACAGGCGAGTAGGTGGGACCAATATGCAGCCCTCAAATACACACAGAGGCTGTATGTGCCCCACAAACTCTGAGGCACATATTGACGTCAAAGCGTCCAAGAAATTTGCGTGGGCGGAAGCTAATCAAAACTCGCTTGCAGGCATCAAACTGGAGCCACTGAGAGAGAGATACACAGAAAGAAGAGAACAACTGAAGGGAGAGACAGAAGGGAGAGAGGAGAGTTGCAGAGGCGAGTGGCAAGTGGCAAGCCTGCGGAGTTGAAGCTATAATTGATTCGCTGGTAAAAGAAAGCAGTAAGAAAGAACGAAAGAAAAGTAATGATAAAGGAGAAAAGAAGAAAAAAAAATAATGTTTTTAGCCGCAAAACTGAAATCCTATGCTTCAAAATGTAATAAATGGCTTTAAGTTTACGACTGACGCGTTGCGTTTTAGTCTTTGTATTTAAATTTGTATGGCCTAAGCCCACTCCAATTGGAACTGAAACCCTAGCTGGTTCTTTTTCTGAGCTTCCACCAGTTTTTGTCAATAGTTCAGAGTTTTACGAGCAACCACAGCAATTTTTTTGTCCTGTATGCACAACCAAAGATCTTTCATTTGATGCGTATCGAGGAGATAAACATATATACCCTGTTATAGCTTACTGCAAACAGTCACTTATACAGCTCTATCTACCGTATGTAATTGCAGGGTAAACTTCAGTCATGCTGTTCTAGTTTACACAGTTCTCATTTGACCTTTTGCCTTGGCTTTTGCATTTTTTTCATCGCCCAATTTTTGTTTGTGCGTTTTTCCTGCGGCTTACAAGACCTTTATTGATACTTCGCTACTTGGTTTTCCTAGCCTTTTTATAGCCGTTGAACGCACTGCGTCTGTACCCCAATGTACTTGCCACACGCTCTTTAAGTTAAGCTTGTTTTTGTCGACTTTAAAATTGGTTGCTTTGAATGCTGTTTGCTTAACCTTTTCATAATTTTCAGCAGTAGACGGAACACCCTGCGATTATTGGTCATAATTGGCAGCGGAAAAGCGAAACCATCGTTTAACTGTTTTAACGTCAACTGTTTGCCAAGTTTATAGAGGTCTTCCCACGAACTAGAAGTAACTAAACATTCTGATCAAATGCTCAAATGCAGTGTAGTGCTAAATGTGAAGCCCCTTTTTGAGCACAAAGCACACAAACAACAAAACAGCAGCACTAAGCCACTTTTAGCTCGAGAAAAGAGTAAAAAATTCTCACTGTTTTTCCACTTTTCGTAAATTTTTTCTCGTTTTTTAGGTATGGCAATTGTAACATTTTGCGTCAAACTGCCACAGAGGCACTGCGCAAACAACAAACCGCTGCATGAAGCTGTAACAAAAGAGTAACGACAAGCGAAAGAGGAGTCTGTATAGAGGTTGTTAGGGGGAGGGCAAAAGTGAGGCAACTGAAACTACGAAAAGCGAAAAATAAAGCGACCTGTTAGCAGTTGCCAGCTTTCAGCTGAGAGTTTCCAGGAATACTTTATCGCCCAATATCCGTTCACGCAAAAGGGTTAACAGTTCAAATGCATGTAACAGGCTAAACACACTCCAGTCGTGTGTTCCTGACTGGTAAAATTATAGTACTAGATACAAATCAGCAATACATAATTGAGAAATTGTCTATTCGACTTTTAAAATTTTTAAATTGACCTCATTTCTATGCAAACAAAGGATAACATTTCTACTTTTTAAGCAATTCTTGATAAACTTTTTAAATGTAATTAAAACAAATGTTGGAAACAGTCTCAAATTGTCAAATTGTCAGTGCTATGAATAAGTATTAAGTTGCCATGCGACAACCGAAATGTAAATATAAATTGGTGTGTATGGTAGTATAAAGTCTCTGAAATTATTTATTTGTGCTTCATTTTTGTCATATTCTAAAAACAAGACTTGCATAAATAAATGTTTTCTCAAAATACCTTATATACCCGTTAAGGCTGCTAGGATGTTATAAAAAGTGTCACATATGAGAGAACATTTGAGTGCTCAATTTAAATCAATTCAAATAATTGCTAATAAAAAGCACACGCGCTGTAAACAGTTTTAAAGCATTTGATAAATAATTCAACCAACGAAATGGTAAATCGAATCAGTGCTTTTTGTGTAAGGCGAAAAGAGAAAGTGGGAGAGAGAGAGAGCAACTAGAGTGCTTAAAGTGCGTCAACTGAGAGGGAAAAGTGCTCGTGTTTCGGTCTGCATACAAGTGTTATCTCTGTCCTGATACATCACAAAAAGAAAGCGAATAATTGGCCACAACGTACAGGGTAACACGATAACAGGATAAGGCGATAAGCACCACAAAAGCCAAAACGAAAAGGAAAGCAAAAGCTGGGGCGGTAAGTAGACTGGATGCGGAATGGATACTGCCTGTAGCTGCCACTGACAGGGGAAAGCACAACCGAATTAAATCATTCGATAAGATTACGCATAAATTGTTAGAGCCAGTGGCAATGTCCTGCTTGCTGCCCGTAGTCCAGAGCTGTCCTCGGTTGTCTTGTAGCCGCTACTCTATCCACATTTCTATGTAAATTTATATACATAAATGTTTTTATTAAAATTCTGGCTGAAAATGCTTGCTAATGACACTCAAAAAACTGGGCCTAATGAGTCAATAAGGCAATTTGCCCAGATTTCGGCATCAAGATAAAAACAGACTCAAATCGACTAGTCACAGGAATAGTAGAGGGAGTAGAGTAGTGCCTTGGATGAGGGTGAATGTGAGGTTTTGGGGTTGTAATAGCAAAAGTTATGATGCCACTTAATTACTTTAATATGAGGCATTTATATGGAAAATGTTTTACGGGCTGCTGCATTCACAAAGCCCCAGACACATTTCTCATGCCAGCTGTCTATAGTGACATCCAACAGCATCAGGCACTACTGCCACTCAAACTCACATACACAAACACTCACACACACTCATAAACACCCCACACACATACTCTTACATACGCACTTTAGCTACGACCTTGCGTGTTTACATTTTCGGTTCCTGGACAGCTGGACACCTGTCCTGCACCTGCAAATGTCAATTAGTTTTGAGCCAAATAGCAATTAAATTTGTGTACACTGTTGCAAGACAAATACACATACACATATACACACACACGCACACTTTCAGGTGATAGGCTTCCAATTGAAACCATCGCAGATGCGTAGAAACCTGGTAATTAGTCGAAGTGCAATAAAATCTGCAATAATTAATAGATTAATTAATATTAATGCGCTTTGCCTAACTTACGAATTACTTATATAGATATCCTGGTTCCATTTAATTGAGGCGGAATAGTACATGTCTGTAATCTATATGACTAAGTGTCCATTCAGTCAATGTCAATTAGTTTTAAGGTCAATGTTTATGGATTATGAAATCACCAACACACTGCCAACCAAAATGCAATTGAAGCTCAAGTATTGGTAATTATTTTAAGTGAAGTTGAAGCTTTAAATATAAGGCCACAAGCCAAAAAGAAATATACAAAATTGTACTGGGACTCAAGCTGCGTAACGTCATTGCAATCATTTATCAAAAATCCTTTTGTGATTCTGTCTGTGTCTATGTCTAGGTAGCTACAACATTAATCTTTCAATATCCCGAAGAACCTGCCCTATCGGAATGCCGCCCACTTTTGGCATAGCGTCGCGTCAATCTACTAACTCTTAGGTAAGGTCCTGTCGCTATGTGTATGTATGCTCATTACATATTATTTTGTGTGTCAAGTAGTCAAGGACACACCACTTACATATGAGCCCCATTTGCAAAAAGCAATTGCCAATAATCGTGCAAACAAATTTTACTGTCATTCTACGCTCATTTTTTTTAGCCGAAAACGTGACAGCACCAAGACTCAATTGAGCGTAAAAAAATTTAGAATTTATTATTTAAAACGTAAATTGAACAGCAAACCGTATAGATTTTAAGACCATTAAATTGCCGCAGTAAAAATTTAGCTACGCTTAGATTTTGGAACTTGTGCTTAAACATAAAAATGCGAATCGACTCAAACGCTCAAATATGGCAGCTATTTCTCGATTGCTCGAATTATAAGCAATGAAATTCACATGAAGCTCTGTTCGCAGTTTCAGTGTAGAATTTATAGTCCTTTCAAGTTGTTTCACTTTTTTCCAGCTACATAATTCTAATAATTTCAGATTGACATTGACATTGACATTGCGCATACGCCGCATGTGACGCACTTTGAGTGCAGATTGTTAATTATTTGCAATTTGAGTACTGTGAAACTCTTTTTCGCTTTTCGCAAATGCTGGAAATGTGAATGTGAGTGTGTATGTGAGTGTTTGAGTACTAAGAGTTTGGTAAGCTGTCGAAGCATCTGCCATGCTGCGCGCATTTCGCACGACGCCTGTGACATGCATACTAATTAAGGACACAGTTTTCGACTTGGCTTTAAAATATGTGACACATACACAGGAAGCTTAAACGGGCTTTTTGAGGAGAGAATTTCGACATAATGCTTCTAATCAGGCGCTTAGCTTTGCGCTGAACAAAAAATATGTTTTTGTGTATACAAAATTTCAGTTGCTTTCAGAGTTTGAGTTTCGCTTTTATTGTGTATGTCAGTGAGTTGTGTTAGCGTTAAGTGTGGCTCTATGGCTTGCCAATTGAGAGCTCACAAATGGAATTTGCATATTCATGACGCATCAACAGCAGTAGTCACTTCAGACCAAACTCAGCAGATTTTCGCCCGATTTAAAGCCTCAAATTATGCGTATCAGCAGGACAAGCTGTTCAGACGGGCAGCTGTAACTGGATCTTGGCTAACAACAAACAAATCTGCTCCACATATTTTTTAACACCTTGCCAAGAGCTGTGCGTTAGTTTGTGTGTTGTGTCTGGTTTTTTAGCTACTGACAGCTAACAAAACTTTTTTGGCGCCCATTGTCAAAATTCGCCAAGTCATTTATAGTTGTTTACAACCAGAGCAGACTACGGAGTCAACAGGGCTAAAAAACCCGTAAACGACTTTAGGTTTTTAACTTTTTTATAGTAAGTGACTACGAAAAGTGCAAATAATTCATTTACGTGCGTAAGCGAAGGTTGCTTAACTTTTAAATCAGATTTAAAGCAAGTTGTTAACTTTTAAGGAAACGCAAAAGGGGTAGCACCATGAGGGCTTCTGCTTCACTTGGTGGAGGATAATTAGGCAAATAATTAGCAGGGTAATTACCTAGGTTTATAACAGAATAATTAACATTTGAGTATTAAGATGGGTGAAAATTTGATTTTAGCTTATTCAGCTTTCACTTCAAATTTCAACCATTGTTTTTAAATTGAAGTCAAACGCAATCGAGTAAATTTTGCTTCAAGAAACAACATATTTGCCACTTTCTATTTTACTTTGCGATTGATAGAGGAACATAAAACGATCGTGCAACATCTGTGCCTCGGAAAAACATCTATCGAATGTATCGATGAACGCGATCCTCCAGCAAGTATCTTAGCAATACATATTACGCGTTAAAATGTAATATCTTGAGTTCAAATCAATTTCATGACAAAAGCGTAATAAGTAAAAAACATAGTCTGGCTATAAGAAAAAGATCACATTGATAGGGTTATTCTATTTCAAATAGTAGCGCACACTTTCTTAGTTATCTTACTGTATAAGAAATAATTTTACTTATTTCTAGACTAGTCCAAATTAAAGAATGATCCACAAACTGTTTCAATTTGAAGAGATAACTCAAATCTTACGCTTGCAGCGATTAATTGATTTTCGTTTATACAAATTAGTTCATTTTTATTTCATGAAGTCTTCAACTGTTGAACTAGTACCATTTTACGGTTGTATCTTAGCTTTAAGCGGGGTTTCAAGATAGTTTAAATTGAGTGCAATGTTTGCACTCTACAATTGCTGGAAATCAATTGCTCAAGCGAGCATATCGAACGGGTTGACCACTGAACATTGATTGCATTTTTCGGTGGCCAATGTTGAACAATTCATGTTGAAGCTGTCAGTTGTTTCCGTCATTGCTGGCGTTCGTGGCATTGCTGCTGCTCAGGGGCAAAATTTGATTTATGCACTCTGAACTTTTGATAAAGTATTCGACATGCCAAAACGACAAACGACAACATAAGCAACAAGAAAACCAAATAGTCAGAATTGTGTCCCACAACATGAACACTCTGAATTGTGTCACATATAGAATACATTGTATATAAAATCTGTACACAGAGTACATGAATACAAACACAAAGTTGAAACCCTCTAAAACGTATACTCATACACCATATTGGCATTTCCACGCACTTTCAGTTACACTCAAGCACACACACTCGGACTTAATCGACCCACCTCCTTTTGCCTGTAAATTTAAGTCGTGAACAACCTTAATAGACCCTTTGTGGTATGCGAGCACAGGGTCTAAAAACAACAATAGCAGCAACGGCAACAGGAAGTACAGTAAGTACTCTGAAGTCAGTCATTATATCAGGATATGGCCATAACAGCTGCGGGCGCATTGTGGCATTGGCATTGCCATTGTCATTCCTTATTGCCCATTGTTGAAGTATTTTCATTTTTCATTCTTTCTCGTTGCAATAAAAGTTTTTGCAACTGCATAGATGGCATTTGGCTGGCCATGTCCTGGTCCTGGCACGGGTCCTGAACCTGCTCCTGCTCCTGGTCCTCCCTTGTGACTGTTGAGTTCAATATCTCTCTCTATTTCGTTACTGTTGCTCCCTCTCAGTTTATGTTACGTTTGTATATATGCACATATATTTTTTGACCCTGCCTCAAAAAACACTAAAGGGTCTTTTGAATATGTGTACGTATTACCAAACAGAACGAGGCAAAACATTCAAAAACATCTGTGATAACATAGTTGTTTGTGCGTATGCATTTACTGTAGAAGTATTTCAACCTATGATTTGGTATATTCTGCATAGTTATATAAACGAATGTACAGGGTCCGTATTCTCGGTCGGCATTCCGACTCTTCGGAATTTTTTTTTCTTCCCTGCTTACATAGAATTATGTGTTGTATACACAAACATGAAGTTTGCGCTTTTCATTCTGATGTTGCTGCTCCTACTGTTGCCTCTCTTTTGCCTGCCTCAAGTGTGCTTCAGCCAGGAAGTCAGGAGGACGTACGTTGTCTTGCCTTGGGGCTCTTGAAGTTTTTCCTTGAAATATATACATACGCACACATATACTTTCACATATAGTATAATGTAACATTATCAGCATTAAGTAGCAGTTGTAGCTCTGGCTGAGTCTGTGCTATTCTTTAGCCCAAGTGTCTTTTCTCAACTTTACAAAAGAACAATAACATAATTATCACGCTAATTTATATTAATTCAAACAATGTTTTTATCTAAATCAAAATGTTGTCTAGCTGACAAATAAAAGCTATCACTGGGCGCTAAAAAGGGTCTAACTGTTCGCATTCAGATAAAGTGGTATAACTTATTATTTACAACGGGAAAGGGAATTTTTTGTTATACCTATTGATATTGTTAAAATTTCGCTAGGAGGAAAAAGTTGTTTATTTTTCACTTGATTTTGTTTTAATATAGTGTATTTATCTATTTAATTTATATTGCATATAATTTTTTTAATTATACCGTGTCCGTTTAACTATTTTAATTTAATTGATATCGTCTCACTGTCAATCTTCTCTTCTACTAACACACTCGCTGACCACAGATACGCTCTCATATTTATAGATCAACATCCGAATTTCACCACAGCCTTAATTATTGTGTGGTTGTTATGGAAAATTCACCAATAGGCTCAGCTGTTGCATTGTTGATATTTAGTTCTCTTTCACGCAATTCCCTTAACTTATACAGAACGCTTCGTTTTCAACGCTCTCTGTATACACGAGGTTGCACTCTCTTAATGAGGGACGCTCTCCGTATTTGGCTCTCATTTTATGTTTGAGGCGAAAGAGAACTAGTTATGAAATAATAACAATGTTATCAGTATCATCACTACTACAGTGTGACTAAAGCCTGTTGTTATGGTTACAGTGGGCGCTTGAAGATTCGACCCATTGGCAGTTTACACTTGATTATAATTTCTAAATAATATTTGAAATTATTTTAATACATTCGTTATAAAAATGTTTTCTGTTAAATTTAAACAGAACTGTCTTTTATTAAAAATGTTGAGATATTTTTGTTAGTAAAATCAAATTTCTGCAAGAGTCAATGGTTGATCACACCACTGTATTTTCCTGTGTCTGTTCTCGCCTTATTACAATTTATTTTATCGTATACTTCCAATATTGGAATAGTTACTCACATATGACGCTACTTCTACAATTGACATATTTTTATTATTATGAAATTAATGTAGAAAATCTTCTAGTCATGCTCAATGAGCAGAATATCGGTCGTATAAGACTCAACTAACTAATCAGGTTAATCAACATATTTTTTTGGGATTGTTGTTGTTATTCTTCATATAGATCTGCTTCGTCATGCATTAATTGCAGAATTTTATTGTAAGACTAAACGGTAGCGTAGAAGAGCCAATTTCCATGTAAAACTTGTTTGAAAGGAATAATATCTATGTAAAACTTGTATTGTATGTTATTATAACAGTTAACAAGTATAACTGCTAGTGTATTATATTACAAATTATAGATTTTGTTTGGTATTTTCATGAGAGTGCAGGGTATAAAGCTGCCTAGTCATGCAGAGGCAGCGAAATGTGAATCGTATAGTCATGCTCAATAAGCAGAATATCAGTCTTATATGGCTTAATTAATAGCAGTAGCAGAGTAAATTATAAGAGTGTTTGATGTCTATCTTATCTGTTGTTTGTTTGGGTTTTCTGATAGGTTCAAAAGTCTAATATTCCAGTCGTACTAAAACAATTGCGAGAGCCGCTCTGGCATTAGTTTCTCGCAGAACGCGAACGACTACAGATCTACATAACTCTTCCATATAAGTTATTAAAAATGTTTTTAACTTGGTTTGCATTTATTGCTGGCTGTGTGTTTGTCCACTGGCTATACAAAATCAATAAGGACTACTATATCTTGGCCTTTTTCGCACGCCGTGTGCACACCAAGGATGGGCGACCAGTCGAAAGTATTGCACCCGTTACACCGGGTAGAACCATATTCGCCAATTGTTTCGATTTGTATGGCAAAGACGATGGTAATGTATTTTGTGTTGTAAACTAAATTGAACTCAATTGAATGTGTTTTTTAACTATCATGTCGCACATAGCTGGTGTTTTCAATCATACACGCAGTCTAGCCAAGAGTATGGGACAAAGCTATTTGTCATACTCGTTGGGGATGGCCATATATAATGTCATAGATGCGCCCACGGTCGAGTTTGTTGTCAATAATTCAAATCTGATAACGAAAGGCACAATATATAATTTTATGCGTCCCGCCCTCCGTACTGGTATACTAACATCCACAGGTAAGTTGTGGAGGGTGAAATTTTAAATTGGATTAATATCATTGCTTATTCCTACAGGTCAAAAGTGGCATATGCGTCGTAAGATGATCACGCCCACATTCCATTTTAACATATTGGCGCAATTTCAAGAGGTCTTCAAGTAAGTTTAAATTCTATGATTATTACATCAAAATTTAATTTCGTTTATTTTTTTTTATCGCTTAGAGTGGAGAGTGTCAAGTTTCTTAAACAGTTCGCAGATCAGTCAGAAAATGTTATATGTTTGAACGATACTATTCCAAAATTTACACTCAATTCAATATGCGGTATGTATTGTATTAAAATATTCCATTGAATGAGTTGAATTACAATATTATTTATTTTTAAATTTACAGAGACAGCCATGGGCATTAATTTGGATGATATGCCGGGCAAGGGTGATCGTTATCGTCAGTCTATTAAAATGGTTGAAAAATTGTTTATAAAACGTGTTAGCAATCCATTGATCTACAGTGATACTATGTACAATATGTTCGCCGCACGCGAGGATGCCCCACATCTGAAAGTAATGCATGATTTCTCCAGCGAAATCATAGAAAAGCGTCGCTCACTCTTGGAGGAGGAGCTGCAGCATCGCATGCAAGATCAATTGCCGGATGATGACATGTAAGATAATCCTTCAAAATGATAATACATAATTGAGTTCATATAATATAAAATTGCTTAATTACAGCTATATTAACAAGAAGCGTCGCTTTGCCATGCTTGACACCTTAATTTTTGCGGAAAAGGATGGCCTCATTGATCATAATGGCATCTGTGAGGAAGTAGACACACTTATGTTTGGTGGATTTGATACTACATCAATGACATTGATGTTCACTGTGATGAACTTGTCCCTGTATGCAGATCATCAAGAAAAGATTTACAACGAAATATTGGAACATATTGATGGTACATTTTCATTGGATTCGTCATACTCCAGCAATTTTTATATATTATAGTCTTCTTTACATTTTAGATGATCTCGATAGGCTGGACATGAATCAATTGACCAAGTTAAAGTACATGGAATGCTTCATAAAGGAAACCTTACGCTTATATCCCACTGTACCCATTATGTCACGTCAGACCTTAACACACATTGAGTTACCAAATGGTCTGGTTCTTCCGCCAAGTACGCAAATTGTTTTACACGTCTATGATTTGCACCGCAATCCCACCTATTGGGATAAGCCAGATCAATTCGATCCGGATCGTTTTCTCCCGGAAAATAAGGATGAACGCCATACATATGCGTATATACCTTTTAGCGCAGGTCAACGTAACTGTGTTGGTCAAAAGTACGCCCTTTTGGAAATGAAAACCTTTTTGACCTTCCTGCTTAAACAGTATAAAATTCTGCCAATTACGGATCCCAAAGATCTTATCTTCCATAGTGGTATTACCATAGGTGTTAAAAATAATGTTAATGTGAAACTTGTCAAAAGAAATTAAGTTACATATTATTTATTAAACCGAAATGTATAGATTATTAAAATACTATATTATAAAATAAAGATGCGCTTATTACCAAAAACATGCCAGGTTTTCGGATTACAATCAATTTACTATGATACTATATACTAGACCTATTTAATTAAATAGGGGTTCATATCGTCTCTTTACAGCAGCAGTTGTCGTAGGTCTAGTTTGAAAAAGTTCCATTTTGCGGCTTTGGGTGTCTTATCAAAAGCAATCTAAAATATCCAACAGTAGGGACTGGCCCGACAGTAGGGACCCTGTGCTTAGTTTTTTGGGGAAGTATAGTATTTTCGGAACAGAATA
>JBANCZ010002059.1:0-17568 GCA_037040025.1 Sphaerogastrella javana | reverse complement strand
AGGCTCAATCACAACAAATATTCCCTATCGAGACATTTGTATCGTGAGGCTCACTTCATACCGGTATACCTGGTAAATGAGTGAATATTCTATGAGTGTAGCTAGATTTTTAATTTTTCATTTTAACTATACATATTATGCTAAAAATTTAATCCAATTTTCTCTCAATAAAAATTAATATTTAAAATATAAAATTAGTAACAACATTACATATTTCGATATTATAAAATAAGTTGCATTTCTCTGAGTGTAGCATATTTGAAATATTGTTTCCGAATGTAACACCTTTGGTTCCAATTCAGATATAACGCTATTTTAAATATTTATTCTTTAGTAAAAATTAAGAACTATTTATTTTTATACAGATCTTTAATATCTCTTAATTAAAAATGTACATATTTTTCGTATGAAACGAGGCCCTCTTTCTCTAAGTGTAGCATTTGTATCGTGTATTTGAACACAAATTAAGTGCTGCTGCTTGAGACGCCTAGGGCTGTGTTTGATTTGCATGTGACACACATACTGTATACCCTGCACATTTACACATCGTTTTCTGTTCCTATTCTCTCTCTCTCTCACTCTCTCTTTCTGTGTCTCTGTCATTCTCATTCCGTTTCTTTATGCCATGCATAAATCTAAGCCACATGCATATGCAGGAGCAAGTTACAGTGTCTGCAAACAGTGTAAGGCAAACAGAACACAGTGAGCGATAACTAAAACAATGGCAAAGGATATTGGTGCATAAATTACATCAAACACACACAGAATGCTATGATACAGTTACAGATACAAATACACCCATAGATACATTTCAACACACATAGATACAATTGCATTTGTAAATAGAGCTTCAATTTAATTGCAGCGTTTTCTCATGCGTATTTATTGAACAGCAAACAATAAAAGCGAGACTTAAAACAAACTCAATTAGCTGGTATTGAGCTCATTTCCAGCAGCAAATGTTGTTCAAGAAATTAAGCTTTAATTAAGTCCAAACACAAACCCAAACCCAAATCCAAGCCCATGTCAAAGCCATAGCCCAAGCTGTAGGATTTCAGGTAGAGCGAACAAAGGCGGCTGCCACTGCAGTAGTAATAACATTAAAAAAACAAAGCTGCAAAAATTAAAACAAATACAATAAAAAAACATAAAAAAGAAGGAATGAGAAAGGGCGTGAAAGAGCGAGAGAGATAGAGGGGGAGAACAACAGTAAAAAGCAGCAGCGAAAGAGCAAAGCAAATGCCACACAAACTGCACACACGAACACATACATAATAAATGCACATATCACACACACTTATACACACACACACACACTCATACACATATACATGCACACACGTTAGTCGGAGCCAAGTAAGTCGTATTAAATTTAATTGGATTTGAGTGTTTACCAGCGTCACAAGCCGCCAGCAAAGCCACAAGCACCAGCTGAAGCTTCCCAATTCTCAGTTCTCAGTTCTCAGTTCCCGTTTCCCATTTCCCAGTTCTCCGCGGTTACTCTGCCAATGCGTGCGACAAGCGACCCACTTTTTTTTAGGTATGCTCTTTTTATACAGGGTATACGGGTTACAGTATTTATGTAGCTGCTATATAGGTATTTCTTTCAATGCAATATCAATTTAAAAAGTTTTTTTATTTCCATAGTTCACATCTGTTTAAGCATTTACACATTAAAAACATGAATATTTGTACATTACATATATATTATATATTTTTAAATTGTTTATTAAATATTTTAAAATTCCTTCATAAATAATTTTTTTAAATTTTAATTTATTATAAATCTCAAAAAATATTTGAAATATCTAAAAACTTATATAGCTTAATATATATTTCGATTAAAATATTTATAAAAATAATTCCATTAAGGCTGAATATATTTAATATCCCCAGATCTATATCATCATATATAATATAAAACTTTTATATAATATGAAACTTTTATAAAAAGAGTACCGACTCTTCTATATCAAGAAGCTAATCTTCTGAATGGTGTTTTTTACTTGGATTCCCATTGTGTGTGTGTATATTCGTGTGTGTATACGTGTCTGTGTGTGCCTGTAACTGTTGAGTGGCAGCAAAAATTTCATACATACTGCAGGTAGCATGAGGTTTAAGCCGGATTTTATAGACTCACAGGCTGACATATACACATACGTATAGGTAAACCTATAGGCACACAAACACATGTACACAAAAGTTAACAAAAATAAATGAAATGAATGTTGTTAAAACAAAGCAAATATTGCGTATACGCCAAGACAGCCCAATGGTGTGGATTGAGAGACCACACTCTTCTCTCCCTCTCTCTCATTCTCTATATCTCTCCTTCTCTCTCTAAGAACTGAAAGCCAAAGCGTAGCACGTGGTCATTTGACTCTTCTGGTTGTCAACGCTACGTCTTTGGCCATAAAATAGACCAATTAGCGATATAAATAAACCTGCAACTGCATGTGAATGTCTATATCATATTATGTCAGAGTGAATTTTTTTTAACTGAAGCTATATGTGTTTATTTATATAATAATATTAAAAAAGAATGCTATTTATAAATTAAATATTAAATATATATTTTTATATTTCTTAGAATTTAATTTGTTTTTATTTTTAATACATTTCCTTAATATTCATTTATTTACAAATAGCGAGATAAATTAATCTTCATTTGTAGCTGCATACAAATACCTACATCATATCAGAGAGAATATTATTATTATTTATTAGATATTATTATTATTATATAAATCACATTTTTATTTATTTAAATTTAACTGCAGTTTTATGTATGCATATCTATATCTTATCACACCAGAAAGAATATTTTTTTTTTTATAATTTAATCATTTGTATTTTCAATAAATTTCCTTAATATTATGTTAATTTTTTTTTTGCAAAAACTCTTTTTATCAGGTTAATTTATTGTTTATTAATAACAGCTTAAGTAGATGCAAAAACAGTGATTACAGCATGGAATTTAATGATGAATTTCAAATGAAATTTCAATTTGAGAAAAATGAATGAATGCAGCAATTATGAATGGAATTTTTGCAATTTTCAAGTGCATTTTGCATGGCAGAGAGTAAAAATGTTAGCATGCAAATATGATAAATCACCGTCATTACAGCGCCATCAATCAAAATTATGTCGGATGTGTGTGAAGTGTCTAATTGAATAACGAAGCGTGCAAATTGAGCCGATGTATGCCCCCTCTATCTCGCTCTCTCTCTCCCTCTCTCTCTTTCTCTTTCTTTTCCAGTCTGTCTGTCTGTCTATGTCTCTATCTGTTCGCTTTGCCTTCTGTTGCCTTGTCCTTGCTTCTGCGGTTGTTATGATAAAGGGAATAAAAAATAGATATATAAAAAAAAAGCGAGAGCCTGCGGCATTTAACGACACATCCGTTGAGATTCATAGAGAAAGAGAAAGACAGAGAGAAAGAAAAGAGAGAGAGAGAGAAGGAAAGGTATTTGTAGAAAGAGAGTGACATGTGACACTATCAATGTCTGCGGTTGGACATGCTCCCATAAGGCTTTTTGCGGCTATTCCCACTTGTACTGGTATTTAAATTGTGCTTAAATTCTCATAGCTTACATACTAACAGAATTTTTAAAGAATAGTAAGAGAAATACACCATCTACATAGATACATAGATACATAGATACGTAGATACGTAGATAAATAGATACATAGATATATAGATACGTAGATAAATAGATACATAGATACATAGATACATAGATACATAGATACATAGATACGTATATATATAGATACATAGATACATGGATACATAGATACGTAGATACATAGATACGTAGATAAATAGATACATAGATACATAGATACATAGATACGTAGATAAAAAGATACATAGATACATAGATACGTATATATATAGATACATAGATACATAGATACATGGATACATAGATACGTAGATACATAGATACGTAGATACATAACATAGATAGATACATATATAGACATACAGCGTGTCTATGCAAATGCTGTTAGAGGTTTACCAGGCTTACAGCCAGGCTCATCCTCTGCTTAGTTCTCTCACTCTGTCCATTCCTCCCTTTCTCTCTCTCTCTTTCTCTCTCTCTCTCTCTCTCTCTCTCTGTGTAACAAAGCCGCAACTGTATAACAGTTACCAGTTACCTGTTAGCTGTAACCAGTTACCGGTTACCGTTACACGGTTTGCTTTTTAATCCCGTTGCATTTTGATTGTGTGCAGCTGTGGCATAAAAAAGTAATTTAGTTCCACTGTGAAAGCTCTGGGTGTGTGTGTGTGTGTGTGAGTTGCTGTTTAATTTGCAGCATGTCAAAAAAGCTGGCCACATGTATGTGTGTATGACAGTGTGTGTGTGTTTGTGTGTGTGTGTGTCTTTGTATGCATATAATTATTGCATTTCTGGCACGTTCCATGCAAAGGAAACGGGCGAAAGGCAAGCACTCGACACTTGCTGTATGTAAAGGGTCCTTCAACAAGGACGGGTCGACGATTAAATTGAATAATACAAGATGTTTGAGTGTGATATTAACGAAATTTATTTGTTATTTGAAATGCCCATTTATGGTGATTCGGCAAAAGTGACTAAACATTGACCCGCTCTACTTGAAAGACCCTTTAGGTCTATGTATATGAGTGTGTATGTGTTTTTGTTTTTGCAGTTGGCAAATGGCACATTTCCCTCGCTTTTCCATGGCTTTCATTATATTCTTCTTGCTGCCACACTCTAGTAAGTATTTTTTAATGATACATAAACTAAAAAGATACACAACAAAGTGTATAACATTTTCTGTAAGCGTGTGTGTGTGTATGTGTGACTGCTGTGTGTGTGTGTGTGTGTTTGAGCCCTGCCAACTCGTCTAAATTATTTACACATCCGTTTTGCATTTTCACTGTTTGTTTTGCCACGCATGCTCTGGCACTTCAAGCATATCCCCATTTTGCATTTTTCCATTGTTGTTGCTTCTTCTTGTTGTTGTTGTTCTTCTTCTTGTTGTTGTACTTCTTCTTTTTGTTGTTGTTGTTGCGGTTGTTTCGTTGTTTCCTCATTTGCAGCTCAACACTTTCTGTGTCATTGCGGTGTCTGCGTTGGCAACAATTGCCGCAGGCTCTACTCCCGTTTCCTCTTCTCTCTCTTCCTCTTTCAGAGCTTTTGTGCCACTGCCACATAATGAATGCAATTTCTTTCTTTTCTCTCTCTCTCTCTCTCTCTCTCTCTCTTTCGTTCTGTTTTTTTTTCTGTACTCTCTAACAGTTAGCATTGAGTGGGTCTCATGTAAAAATAGTTCTCTGGCATGATCTAGAAATGGAAATCAAACTTTAACATTGCCACTAATTACACAGATTTCAACGGAGGAGTGCCTTAAAAGCACATCAAATGAAGCAGTTTAAAGCTCTTAAAGCACGCGAAAGCTCTTGAAAGTGAAAGTTATAATTGAACTGAAAGGTATAAAGCAAATTAAAGCATTTCAAATTAAATTAATATGAATTTTTTGTGATTAGAGGCTAGTCAACAATTCTTTAAGCGAGGTGATTCAAACAAGAAAGCTTCTTAAAGCTATTACTATAGTTATAGCATGGACATTTGAGGTATATAATAAATATACTAAAATAATATACATAATTGAAATGATTATCAAACATTATCAATGGCATTTATTCATGTGCTTCAAAACACATTAACTGAAGCATTTGAAAGCTTTTAAAGAACACGAAAATTCTTAAAATCAATCACAAAATTTTAAAATTCAATTAGTATACAGGTTAATCTAAAATTCTTTAAGTCAGATTACAAGAAAGCTTCTTAAAGCTATTATAATTAGTAAAACATAATCGCAATGAAACTGAAGCTTTTAAATATAAAAAATGTTATACATGGTAAATATATTTACATATAATTAAGTGTGTTTAATTTGAGTATATCAATCATGAATAGTAACATTTAATTTATATTTATTTAAAGCTTTTGGTTATTAGATATTATTAAAGATGTATACTTAAGTCTTGCATTAAAATGAGTTTTATTAATTAGCAATTAAATAGTTTATCAATTACACTCAAACTAAACTATTTATTTGTACTCTGCGCTACTTTTTGTTGGCTTGATTTGAGCGACTAACTAACAAATTAATTGAAGCTTTCAGTAGCAAAAGCTGATTGTGATTGCCCCGTGTCGGCAAGTGCATGGCTAATTAATATAGCAGTTTGAGAAGAAAGCTTGAGAAGTTGCAAAAAAATAGGAAAATGTAACTCAAATGCAGTTGAATTGCAATTAGGGCGTGGCCGGAAGAATGCGCCTTACAAAGATATATATAGAGCGTACTTTTAGACTAACAAATTATTTCTGGCTGTCGTATTTCAACTGTTTCTAGCTGTAGTTTAGCTGTAGTTTGTCTGTTTTTGCATTGCGGTTAGTTGCAGTTCAACGAGAAAAGAACAAAAGGAGAAGAGGAAAAAATATGGTAATAGAGGGAAGGAAAAGCAACGCATCCGAGTGGCAATTGTTGTTGTTGTTGTTGTTGTTGGGTTAGGCGCAGAAAGTAACACCAAAGCAAACGAGCAGACAGACAATGGCTTTAATTTAACTGTCGGAAGTGAGAACACAATGCAAAATACGAGTTGAACTTACAAGCAATTTGCCTTATGCATTATAGTCCCCCCCCTCCCTCACACACATAGAGTTGCATGCCACAGTTACGCCCATGACTCACATACACTGAACACACATATATCTGGAGTCGCTGCTGCAAACTATACAATAAATCCTATGCCGACAAAAACGTGGCGCTGTTTCTGTTTCTGTTTCTGCACTGAATCCGAATCCGAATCCGAATCCGTAGCCAAATCCTGAGCTCCTTTTCACGCACAGGCTACACCAGCAGCAGGAATAGGATTGTTGGTTGTTGTTGCCGTTGCTGCTGCCGCTGATGTTGCTGTTGCTGTTGTTGTTGCTGCTGCTGCTGTTGTTGCTGTCGATGTTACTGTTGTTGTTGTTGCTGTTGTTGCTGTTTTAGCTGTTGCTGTTGTTTTCGCCGTTGCCGCTGCTGTTGTTGCTGTCGATGTTGCTGTTGTTGGTTTTGTTGCTGTTGTTGTTGCTGTTGTTTTTGCCGTTGTCGCTGCTGTTGTTGCTGTCGATGTTGCTGTTGTTGGTTTTGTTGCTGTTGCTGAGTTGCTGCACGTTGTTTTTTCCGTCGACTTTTGCTGTGGTATGTTCATTATTTTTATCTCTCGCAATGAATGCAAACTACCAAACGAAACGAATCGCACACAAAAACACAACTAAAGACACAATGAATAGTCAGGCAGCAGTCAGGCAGGAAGGTGAAGAACGGAGTAGGACGTCGTGGCTGGAGGAGGGGTTCAACTGACTCACACAAATATGCAAAACAGTTAAAGGATTCATGGCGCTCGAAAATCTAGGCGTAAAGTGTGAATAACGCGTAGCAATGTGCATGGCCCAAGGAATCCGAATCAGTCTAACGCTCTTCACTCAACCAACTCCATGGGCAGGGCCAGAGTGTTGTGAGGGAAGTGGGTAGGGATCTCTGGGTACCGGGAATGCAATCAGCGGAATTGTAATTTAGCGTAAAAGGAAGTTGCGGTAGCGCAAATTGAGGTTTTTTTTCCTGCTAGAGCTGGCCTCAACAAAAAGCAGCTTTTGCAAGTAAACAACTTCCGCTAGATAATGGCAAATGGCAGAAAGCACTGGGCCCTGGCTAAGGCCGCATGGCTTGGCCTAAGCATTGGCTCTACACGATTTCCACTCCCATCCCCCTCACCCCTCTCCCCTCTACTAAGCATTTTTCCTGGTATTTTCCCAGTCAGGCTGCAGACACGTCATGTTAAATGCGCTGCAAAATTGCATTAAATACGCACGCTTGTCACTTTTTGATAAGGGAATTAAATTTTGCGGTTTAACGCTGCCGGCACACCACACACACATACACACACAACACACAACGTAACATTGCCACGCCCCTAACACAGCTACGCCCTAACCACGCTCTGTTGGCTGCAGTAGAAGCAACTATTGGCCATGTTGCTGCCGCTCCCTGTCAACGCTTAAAACCAAAACTGAGACATCGTCTCTGTCATCAGCATCCCCCTGTCCGTCTGCCCACCTCTCAGAATCCCTCTTTCTTGCTGTCATCATCTCTGCTGTTTATTGAATTTCACTGGCATTCATAGAGATTTGAAATAAATTGAAAGTCCTGCCCTGCAGCTTACAATACTATCTAACCCCGATAAGGTTTACGGTTGAGCGAAGGGTAAGGGTAAGATGGATTTATTTAATTGTTCAGATAAATGTGTATATATGTATGTTTGTTTGGATTGATTGGCTTACCAAATTTATCTAATTGTATGGATATATATTTGATATAGTTTGCTTTTGTACGACTATCCAAAGGGTAAATAAAGCATAAAAACTTTCGTTGAATTTATTATATCATAGATAAATTTATTTACTAATTTTATCTAATTGTTCAGATATATTTGTAATATGAAGCCTTTTTATACGAATCAAATTTTGTTAAATTGTTTTTGTATTTCCTTTGCATTTTTTATGTTCAACCTAAAAATTTATTTAAAAATTATTTTAATTTACAAGAAGAATGATAAGAGTAAGATAAATTTATTTAACTATTCATATAAGTCTATACTATATATATACATATGCATCTGTATATGAACAATAATTGAAATCTCAACTTTATGTATAAATCTAATTGTTTAGATTAGATCGAAGAAAGAATTCGATTGTAGAAATGATTGTATCTTCCTTGAGAATTTTTAGATTTATTTATTTTTTTAATTACATATGTAATACAATATGAAATGTATAGCGTTATGTAGACACTAAGAATATATTGTCTTTAATAAAAATAAAATGAATTGATTTGTTTTGTAGTTTGATTGCATTTCCTGTAATACTTCTTCATGGAAATTTGTACATTCGATTTAAATATCAATTATAGCAATAAATACATGCAATTACAATTGAATCGAATTCAATTCAATTCAACACATGTCTAGCAGATTTGCCACTTTCCGCATTTGGAATGGAAATGAAAGTAAATGTAAATGAAAAGCGACTGAATAGATAAATTGATAAATGGAAAATGACTTTGCGTTATGTAGTTAAACCAAAGTTTTTCAGCCTTCACTTCATTCGCACAGAGTTCATTTTGCATATATGCATATCCGTTTGGCAGAACATTTGCATAGTTAGGGCTATAGAGCTGTATTTTTTGGATGGGTTAGTGCATAATTATCGCTATAAGAAGAGCGACCGCATGGTGCTTCTTCTAAGTGGGCCATAAAGAACAAACTTTTTAGCAGAGAAAACACACAAAAACACAGTGGGAAAACTTTTGTTAGGCCTGCGGAATTAATGTTCATATGACACGCACCAAAAATGTGAGAAAGTACGAACTGACATCGGATTTTCGAGTATGTGTGTGTTAATTCATTGAGGTTCTGGTGTGAGCTGTCACTAGAAAGAAAAAACATTACAAAAAATATGGATAGAGTCTTTGCTGCAGTGCGCCAAAAATGCATGAAAATTTTGATTAATTTGATTAATTGGCCCAGCTCATAAATCATTAGGCATATTATTGGTGGCATATAAACTCAAGCCTTAAGCCAAGACAAGCCCTTAGACACACTCAAACACACACACACACACACACACACACACACACACAAACACACATACTCACACACTTCTCTACAAATATATGTATATATATCTGTACATAGTCGCGTCACACAAGGCTTTGACAAATGGCATTTTGGTGGCCCGACGTGCCGCTGTGCTTGGTCTAAATATTTTCGTAATTACATTTCCACGTAGAGTAATTAATTTTGTCTTGCTTTGGTTTTGCTTCCGCCTTCCCGGCTCATCCCCATTGCGCCCCCTCGCCGGGATTTGCCGGCTGTCTGTCCTGGCCTTGTCCGGGCGCTGTTGTTGACATTTGCCATTATATGTTGCATACTTTCGTGCGCTTTTTGCTGTCGTTAAATTCAAGCGAAGGAAGGTCTGCGCCTTCATATTTGGATTAGTTTGGTGGCACCCGCCTTATTATTATTACTATTATTATTATTATGTTTTATTATTTGATGAGTTGCTCTAGCGGCAACGAAGCAGCCTTACACTTTTCTACTATGACTCTTCTCTTCTTTAGCTAAATCTGTTTTATTGTCGACTGCTGCGGTTGACTTTGGGGACCTTACACACACGGACCCGTGCACCCACACACACATACATACGCACACATAAAACCTCTTTGGCTACTTAAGTCGTTCTGTGGCCCAGGTGAACCCAAAATTGTGCTGTAAATTATGCAATGAGGTGGTCATTAAACAAGAGTCCATGGCATGTCAAATGACTGCATGTTGTACGTGTACTCGTAATTACACACTCATAACAGATGTTTAACCTTTTTTGGCCAATGGCTTAAAGCTTCACTTATAGTAATTTAAAGGTTTGAAAACTTTTAACTTAAAGCTTCATTTAGATTAGTTTAAAGCTTGTGTATTTAAAGTGCCTAAAGCTTTTTTAATATTAACTGATGCACGTTAACCTGAACTGCTTAAAGATTCAAATACATTACATTCTTTAATGATGGCAATTTCTTTTCGTATACATCTAATTTAAAGGCCTAACAGGAAAAAAATGAAATGACACATATACGAAAAACATTTTTTTAACGTTCCCATTTTTTTAAAAATATTTTTCCACCGAAATTTGTATATATTTATAATTTATTATAATTATTATTAAAACATATTTCAAATGCAATTGTAGAAAGTGGGAGAATTCTATAAAGCACTTACCTAACCAAAAATGACCCACATTAGCAAGTATTAAGATTTGATACCATAATGCGCCAAAATATCATACTGAGTATTCCAAAATTGTTTTAGCCTAAAAATACTTTTGACCTATTTTTCAATATTTTCAAAAAATTGCATCTAACACTCCCATTTATTCATTCTTTCTTTATGTTTGGCTTGATTATTCCTGCATTTCGTTTGGGAGTACGACGAAAAATAGAGGACAAATAGGTTCATTAAGAGGAATTTCTTACAGCATATAGTTACAACACGGAGTCGGGGATGGGTTCATTTTCGACCATCAGAGTGTACGTGCTATGAATGTTTATAAGTTTGTATACAAAGCATTTCGGAAATGTTTTAATAACTGCAATGAAGATTGTAACTATAAATTTGATAATATACCAAATGTAAGCCAGATTTCGTTGAAATAATAATGAATTGATGATAATGAATTTGACTGATATTGCCAAAGGAAGTCAAATGAAAAATCTCATAAAGTAGAAGCTATTTTATTATTTTATAAATGTGTATGAACACTTAGATATTGGCAACTTTAAGGCCTTCTGTTTTTATGTTTGGTAAGAACCAAATACATATTGAAATAATCGATAATAGATATTTATAATCGATAATTCATATTCATTGAATGTTACAATGTAGTTCTACCAAAGTCGGACACACAGACGGACAAAAGAAATATGGACTTTATTAAATTGACTCGGCTGTCACGCCTCCTTTTGGCAATTTCACAAATTTCGATCTTGCGCAAATTTCATAGACCCTTTTGTATTTTTTTAAATAAAGGATCCAATTACCTGTGTATATATGCAGGTTATATAATTTTGCCAAGGATTTATTCTTGTGCGAAAAATATGTTGGATCCCTGTGGATTAGCCCAATGCCCAGCATTGCATACTCTCTCATCCAATGTACGACAACATAATTTGTTGTTAATGTACTCCTGAGTCGGAAATGGCACTCGTCCAGCTGTTGACACATACCAACACACTCACACACACACTTGGACATACTCACACACAAACACACACACACACGCGAGAAGAGAGGAGCTGACATTTTTAAGGTCCAGGCGACACATAATTAACCCAATTAGAATGCGTGTATGTGTACCTTTGTATTGGTGTGTGTGTGTGTTGGTGTGTTGTTGTGTGTGTGTGTCAACGCTAAGCTAAATTTATGTGAATTTTTAATTATGCCAGAGAGCAAGCAAGACATCCTGGCGTTGGCCATTTCGTTGTGTTGCCAACAACCGCAACAAACCAAAACACAACAACAACACCAACAACAACAGCAACAGCAGCAACAACAACAACAACAGCAGCAGCAATAACAGTGGCAACAAAACGTTAGACAACAAACAGAACAAACGACCAGAACCTTTACCTGAACCTAGAGCAAAGCCTTCATCCTACTTTCTCCTTCATCCTCAATCCTCCATCCTTCAGCCTGCAGTCTGCAGTCTGCACCCACCGCATCGCTGCTTAAATGAAAAACGTAGTAAACTGTGCGCAAAACACCTGAGGATTCACCATGGCGACCCACAATGAGTGGCCAAGTGGCGGCTGCTGCTGCTGCTGCTGCTCCTGCTTCTGCTGTTCCTTCTGCTCTGGCCACACTGGCTGTTTGCCTGCTCCCCTATTCGGGTTTGCTGTGTGGTTGTATGTCTGACTGCTTGGATGTTTGGATGGTTGTTATAGTCAAGCAGCTTTGCCATTTCCGGGCGTGCCTTTTGTTTGCTCGTTTACCTTTCTCATTGTTGCTGTTGTTGTTGTTGTTGATGTTGTTGTTGCTGTTGTTGTTGATGTTGTTGTTGCTGTTGATGTTGCTGTTGCTGTTGTGGGTTTAACTGCATTGTGCCTTGTGACTTTTTTGTGTGCTTTGCTTGGCTGCAGCCGCAAATAGAAAGCAAAGCTACTCAGCCGTTTGCCAGAGCCTAGGTAGAGAGAGACAGAGAGAGAGAGAGAGAGAGAGAGAAAGAGAGAGAGAGAGAGAGAGAAAGAGAGGGAATAGGGTCGAGAACGAGAGGCAGCAAAAGTTTTAAGCAAAATGTTGCCAAGTGTTTAACATTTTGTCCGGTGTCAGTGGCTTCCTGTTCAGCTCACAGTATATGCGTGTGGCCACCTCAGGGACCCTAGCACACACACTCACACGAGAGTGACTCACACTCATTCTGACACTCACACACACTCACACTCATACTCAAACAAGGAACTGCAAATGAACTAAGCGTGCGGATAAATGTAAATTAAACAATGCTTAAGGGGCAGAGACAGAAAGAGAGAAAGAGAGAGAGTGCAAGAGAGAGAGGGGGAACGGAAGAAAGTATGTGGAAACACTGGCAGCTTGGAATTGGCAGCACTGGCAGAATGTCTGGACAGGGCGCACATTTTAACTGGCTTTGATTTTTGACATACCCAAGTGGCCTACACGTGAGCAGGCGTGAGTAGGCGTGAGTAGGCGTGAGTGGGCGTGAGGAGGCTTCAGAAGGTATTTGTGTGTCTGTGTATGGCCAGAGGAATAGCTGGAAAAAGGGCAGTTCAATACTAATGTGATAGTTTGATAGAGACAACTATTTATTCAAGATAAATCATAGTGATAAGCTTAAAACAAAGTTTATTAAAAGTATGAGCTTCAGTTTATAGAAAAACATTTACTATACAAATAACTATAATAATAGGTATAATATAAAAGTGAAACAAGTTGGTTTAGGTTGAGCGACTTCAGGTACGATCATCAAAGGGCCATGTACTTCCCCATTAAATAATATTTGATCTGAACCAAGACTCTGTCATCATGAAACGAGCTTGGTATAATGAAATTAACAAAAAATGTCAATTACTTTAATTATCAAAATAAAACGTAATACATTATAACGGACTTTAAATAAGTTGGCGTTTCCGAGTGACTTACACATATGTAGGAAGATACAGGGAAATACCTGAAGAATTTAATTAAGAATTCTTGATTACGTAGTCGTATAGAGATTTGATTTTAGACCCTGTCTTAATTTATAATAACTAGCCAGCAAAATGTATTATATTATATATTAGATTATAATATATTTTTATTATTATACATGCTTAAAGATAAATATAATTTTAATATTAATTAAATTATGAATATAGAAATATCATATTTGATTTTAATAATAATTAAATAATGAATGCAAATAGATCATTTGGGTTCTTAATTTATTTTAAGAAACACATTAATCTAAATATTCATAGCGTTATCCTCAAGAATTCTAAACGAATATGGTTTATTAGTTTTGTAGTTTAAAAGCCATGCAAATTATTCAAGCCGCCCCTAGGAATTTCGTCTAGATTTTGTGGGGATGCAACTTTAATAATTGATGCTGTTGTGATGACAAATGTGAGCATATTTCAGGGTGTTGATGTTGATTGCCAGTTACCCTATACCATTATGGAATTTCTTTAAAAACTATCACTGAGACACAGAGAGAGAAAGAGAGAGAGAGAGAGAAAAAGGAGGAGTTGACTATGTGTCCAGTTAGGACCAACCAGGTCTGACTTTCTTAGTTGAGTCAAGTTTAGTTTTAAGCTAATATAATAGAAGATGGTCGCATGTGTAAGCCAAATTAAAAGGGCAGCAGAACAGACAATGAAAACGGTATAAAAATTTATGAGGCAAATTCCATAGTGCAAAAGTCAAAGGACAGACAGCACCCACTACATTTATGGGTGTTCCAGCGAGTAAGCCAGCCAGGATAAACACGAACAGATGAAGGACGCTCTTTGGGCAGGGTGTTTGCTTAGTTTTTACTCATTTCTTTTCTCATTTTTACCCACATTTTTTTACTCATTTTTTTCCAGTATTTTTTTCGTTTTAGTTCAAGGATAATCATTCAACATCGCGTGCTGTTGAAATACCAGGGAGTGTGTATGTGATTTTTATCATGCAAACAACCGGAAAATGCCCGCCAGCCCAGTTGGACACCAACAAAAAACAACAAAAAAAAAAGAAAGAAATAGAAAAAAATAAGAAAAGTGCTAAATGAGTAAGGTAAATGAAATTACCTGAACGAACACACCTCAAAAGCGTAACTATATCAAGAAACAGAGCGTGTGTGACCGTGTAAATGTTTGAGTGTGAATGTGAGTGTGTGTGTGAATGTGAATGTGAACGTGAATGTGAATGTGCGTGTGAATGAGTGTGTGTTTGAATGTGTGTCATGTTGTGCGTGTGTGTCCAGTTTCCGTTTTGCGTGAGAGAGTGTGCAAAGTTTTATTAAAGTGCGGAAATTACAAATTTGTCCGGCTCTAATGGATTTCCATTTCAATTTACCTCTAAGCTAAGCCCTGTACGACTTTTTTATTATTCTATTATTATTTTTAGACCCTGTGTTTTTATTTTAAAGTGTTGAAATTTGAAAATTGTGTGTGCACAGCATTGCCATGATTAGCCGTAATATTTATGCGGTCTCAAAAATGCAACGAAAATTAAATTTGGAGGTATTTTTCTTATTTTTGTTATTGTTGTCAGGGTTGTCGCCGTGGCGTCCTTGCCACAAAACGCTAACGACTACAAAATTGCAAGAAAATTACCCGTTAATGTCCAACATTTATGGCCTGGGCTGGCCTGGTCGGGTCTGTCTTGGTTGGGTCTGTGCCGGTCTGGTCTGGCTAGAAGACGTTGAAAATGTCTGGGGACGCCGAAAACTTTTGCCGCTTGTCTGCGGCGGCATTTCAAGCGAAATGAGAGCACTATATATATATTTAGAGAAAGAGAGAGAGAGAGAGAGAGAGAGAGAGAGAGAGAGAAAGGGAGAGAATGAGAGATATAGGTATATGTAGTACAAAAAGGCATAACTGGCAAAACTATTATGGCCCTTGTGCTTATTACTCGCTGACATGCAAACACTTGCGATCTCTTTCTGCACAAGAATAAAGAGGGTGCTGCGGGGTAGAGGAAGTTGGGTGGGGGTTGTACTATCTTACCTGCCTGTCTGTGCTGTGCCACAGCCAAGGACAAGGACAATGTGGCTAAAGTTTGGCTTTAATTCGCGTCTATCGTATGTGACCTTAAAGAGTCGCCAAGTGGAATATTAAATATTTAACATATTTTCGTATTTTCGTATTTCATCTCTAGTCGCCGCACACACAATAAATAATAACATGACACATACTGTTAGTCGCACTGTAAGTCGTCGGATCACTTGTAATTTATAAGCAAAGAAGAAATCGAAAAAGTAAATAAAATTGCTTTTCAACGAAACTTAGCGAACCTGACACACATGTCGAAAAGTCATTAATAATGTAGGTGGCCAGGATGTCGCAGTCAAGTGGCACTGCAACCACATCACAATGAAAACCGACAGACCAAATACCAACCCCAAACCCCAACTCCAAAGCCAAAAACCCAACCTCAACCTCCACCTTATATGAAAGAGGAAGGAATCGTATCGACAGGAAGCCGAAAAACCGTTGGGGAATGTCAAGCGTGTGCCTCTTTTCACTTCCCACTTGCCACTTGCCACTTGCCACTGTCAAAGTAAATTTATGCACCCATGCCACATGCCACACAGCGACCAGGGCTGGCAACAGGAACAGCTAGAGAGCATCTACTAGCTTGTATTTTGTGCTTACCCTCATGCCACATGGAATTTTTGTTCAGGTTGCCTGCAACTAATTTCAATATCATCAAAAATTAATTTCACTAATTCGATTAGAGCTATTTCTCCCATATACATTAGTATGTTAAAGCTGCAACCACTCCAACTCCAACTTCGACTTCGACTTGGACTTGGACTTTGACTTCGATTCAGACTCAGACTCAGAGTCATAGTCATACTCACAATTCGCCTGCTGCGTGGCCAGCACTCACTTTGTGGCCTCGCTGTGTATTCATTAATTTAAGCCAACTTCTTACTCTCTGCACCCCACACACTCACACTCACACTCACACACACGCACACTCACACACGCACACACATTTAGCACAAGACGATGTGGCAATGGCGTGTGTTTCATTCGTTATAGGCGCAGCTCGAGTCGATAATATATGAGCATTAGCCATGAGTGCGTTGGCAAGCTCATTTTTGTGGCCAAAAGATAATTGCAATAGTTGCGGCTGTAAGCCAATTTGGGCATTAACTTAAGCATTGAAACAATTGATAAAATTGTAGGTTATGCTATATGAGGTAATTGATCTCTATAAAGTTAACAGCATAGCAACTCTTTCGTTTATAAAAGCAGAGTTTGATTAACATTAACAGTAACAATACCAATAACATGTACAGTAACAGCAAAATTAACAGCAACAGTAACATCAACATGATCAATAACAGTAATAGTAACAGTAACAGTAACAGTAACAGCAACATTAACAGCAACAGTAACATCAACATGATCAATAATAGTAATAGTAATAGTAACAGTAACAGTAACAGTAATAGTAACAGTAACAGTAACAGTAACAGCATATCAACACTTTCTTTTAATGATATCACAGCAAAGTTTGAATAACATTAATAGAAACAGTTACAGAAATAATAAGAGCACCAGCAATAATAAAAGTATATATATCATCAGCTTCAACAGCAGCAGTAACAATAACAGTAACACCAACTGCAACAGTAACTGTAACATTAACAATATACATATACAGTATAATTCGCTTAACTGCCTCGAGTTGATTGCAGTGATTTTGGAGGCAGCTATCTTAAAAAGGCAGCT